>QAPF01000851.1:0-16919 GCA_004367935.1 Colletotrichum sidae | reverse complement strand
TAGTAAATCTATTACTTCTATTAGTATTAAATTCTTTTATTGTTCTCTTATTTTTAAATTTAAGAAAATTTTTAGAAACTTCTTTAGCTAATTTAGTTTTTAATAAAAATCCCTAAATAAATCTAGTTAATTTATCTATAAATAGAATAAATTTATTAAAACTATTATATATTATAAGAATTATAAGTCTGTATAAATCTAAATTAATATAATCTAAATATTAAAGATTTTATTTCTATTTTATATTATTCTTATCAATATTATTAATAAGGATTCTTTCAATATAAACTTTATAATTAGAAAGAATATCTATTCTATTTATCTTATAAGGAAAATTTAAAGTATTATTCTTCAAATTATTCATTACCTTTATATTAAGATGATTTTAATAGTTATATAAGAATTAATTATTCTATAATATAATAATAGAAAGAATAATATCTTTTTGTAAAATAGGAGTATTAAATTTATAGAAATTGTTTTTCTTAAATCCTACTATTAAAATAGGATTCTTTTCTATATCATATAATATAGGTTTTTTCTACAAGATTAATATAATTCCTATAGTATTAAATTTATTTTAAAATAATAAATTAACTCTTAATTCTGAAATATAATAAACCTTATTTAATATGAAAGTTTAGTTTTTTAGAAATATTTTTTTCAATCTCTTATTATTCTAATTATAAAGTATGTAGTACTTCTCTATTTAATCCACTTTAAAACTAGTTTTATATTAAATAAAATAGATTTATCTTTAATTATATAAATAATAATAGTACTATCTAAATAAAAGTAAATATTCTTCTAATTTTCTCTTTTAACTAAATTCCTAGAATTTCTAGTAGTTTATTAATTCATTAAAAAAACTAGAGTTTTATTATTATTATTATATCTTTTTATAAGAAGTTTTTAAATAACTTTATATTTTTAAAAATCTTATCTTCTTTAGAGAATATCTCAGAATCTATATCTTAGAAATTAACTCTTTAGATTTAGAACTTTCTTTATCTTCTAATAATTCATCTTCTATTTTATTAATTTTTTTAATTCTAATTGAAGTAATATTGATAGATTCTAAATTCTTCTTTTTAAATATTTCCCTATTTTTATTACTATTTTTAATTAGAATATTCTTCTACTAACTTAAAGTTGTTTCTAGATAAAAAGAAGTATAATTTTCTTTAGTATAATTATTTTTCTTATAATATTTATAAGAGATTCCCTTTTATTTTTTATAAAGTTTTCTAATAATTCTAAAACTCTTCTTTTTCCAAATACCTTTAGTTCAATTAATTGAATTATTATTTCTTTTTTTAAATTTATCTAATAGATTAGAAAATGAAGAATCTAAAGTATAAACCTTTTTATTAAACCTAAAGTTTTAAATTATAAAAGTAATAAAATCTTTATGATTATAATTAAAGCTATTTTAAATAAATATTATAACTGTCTATTCAAATAATTCTAATTTATTATAAAATAGATTATTAGTTAATTCTTTAACTTTATCTAGAAATTCTTCTATAGAATTAAAGTTATTTAAATTAGTATTATGAAATTCTTTATAAATTAAAAGTTTATTAGTAAATCTTAAGAACTTATAGAATTCTTTTAAATATTTAAATATTCAAAGAATATCTATATTATTTTCTTTAATTTGGAGAAGGCTATTTTTATAGTATAATTATATATAATCTAAAGTTTCTTTTATTTTTATCCTTATTCTTAGAAATAATATATTTAATAATATCTATAAAAATATCTTTACCAATAAGTAAAACTTCCAAAATAAATAGATTAAATCTTATAATTACTACTTCTCATCAATTTAGAAATAGTAATCTTTTTAGAATTATTGATTTTACTAAAGTAAAATAAACTACTTAAAATATATAATTTATAAGAATTTTTCTATAATAATATAAAAGTCTTATAATATATAATATAAAAGAGTATTATACCTTCTAAAAAGATAGAGATTAAAAGATTAAAATTCTTTTTTTCTATTCAAAATAAAGATGTAACTTAAAGATAAATCTAAAAATTAGAAATCTAAATCTTAGTATTTTCCTTTCTTTTTCTAAATAAATTCAATCTTTCGTTCTTTATAAAATTGATAGAAAATCAAAGTAAAACTTAAGATAAAAAGAGTTGATTTTCTATATATATTAAATCTTTTGATATTAAAATAATTTGAAACTAAAGAAGAAATAAATTTAAAGTTAATTTAAAAAAAAGTAGTTAATTGAGAATAAATCTCGAATATCTAAAGAATTAAAAGGAGCTGAAACAAGTAGAAAAATCGGATTTTTAAATATTAATATAATTTGTTGAATAAAGTTGATTCTTTATAAAAATAAAGTAATTCTAATAAGGTATTTGGTTTCTATAAAAGTAGTAAAAAGATAGAGATTTTTCTAGGTTTTATTATAGTATTTCATCTTTATAAATAAAAAGAATAATCATTTAATAAATGAAGTATAGAATCTTCAGATTGGGAAGAATTAGGTTTATAACCTATTAGAATAAATAGATAGATAGATAAACTAATAGCTAAGTTATTATTAAAGAAAATTATAGAATTAGGAGAAATATAATATAATAAAAGTAGTTTTTTCAATATGAGGACTTATTTAAAATATTTATAGTAATAATAATTAAATAGAAAGAGAAATAGTAATTTAATTAATAGTATTATTAAATATTTCTAACTATTATTTATAGAAATATTGAGGTTATTATATAGAGGGTTTGTTTTAGAGTTCTAGTTGTATTATTAGAGTTCTAGCTGTAGTTATAGCGTATAGGTTATTATAGCTATAATATATAAGGTATTATAATTATAGTATATATATTCTAGTATAAAATATAATTTATTATAGCTATAGTATATAATACGTTATAACTATAGTATATAAACTAAAGTATAATATATATTATAGCGTAGCTATAGTATATTAACTACTCTAGCTACAGCATATAAAGCGCTATAGGTATAATATATATAGCTTGAACTACTTCTAGTACCTTATAAAAGAGTAAACCTCTATGCTTTTACCTTATTTACTTAAGAACTACTAGGGGTAAAAAGGTAAAATAAGTATGCATTCTTAGAGCGATTTTTATACGATTTATTTATGTAGAAATATCGTACAACTTCTTATTACTTCTATTAGAATAATAGAAAAAGAAGTTCTTTATATATTAGAATAAATCTAATAAAAACCAATAATATAATGTAATTACTATTATTTGGAAAGTATTAAACTTACTTTCTATTTCTATAATATATATCTTAGAATTAATTGAAATAAACCTAACAAGCCTAGTCCGATCCTAATCATCTTAATAGATATCTATATCTAATTATAATAAGAATTAATAAATTAATAGAATCAAGAGCATCTGATATATATTTAGAATATCTAAAACTTAATACTATATATAGATTTAATATACTTCTTCTATTACTTTTTAAATACCTATTATAAATCTCAGTCTATTAAAAAGAATTATAATAAGATATTAAAGTATAAATATACTCTAGAGATAAATAGAATTAATATAAAACTATTCAAGCTATTGATATTATTAACCACCTTAATTATGCTTTAAAAAACCTTCTCTCTTAATATTTCTAATATCTTATTACATATAATTTTATAAGCTTTATATAAAGAAGTATAATACTATTTGACCTTACTAATATTATTATTAAATATCATTAATATAATATTTACTTTACTATTTATACTATTGGCCTTTTCTTTTTACATTGAATAGTAAGATTATATCTTATATTAATAATAATCCTATTTAAAAGATCTTAATATATATCTATTTAATATATTTTTGATATATATTTTATATCTTCTATAGAAATACTCTTTATAAATCTAAGAACTACAAATACTATTAACATATTAACTATATATAATATGAGCTTATTATTATTAAAATATATAATATTAATAATAATCTTCATTATACTTATAGTTATCTTTAAGATTAAGTTCAAATTAAGATACTATTTCACTCTTTATTCAATATTAATTATAGCTTTCTATAATTACTTTAATCTTATTAATAATAATTATTTAGCTTATTTAATGAAAAATATTGTTTAACTTTTAAATATTAGGATAGTTAAATTCCTTAGAAAGGTATTATATTTCTATTTCTATAAAGGAATTGATAGTTTTCTTATAAGGATTTCCTTAAATTAAAAGTTATAAATATCCATTATATTTCCCTATAAATAAAACTACTTCTTCCTATTTAATGTTATTATTAAGATTATTATGATAAATCTAGAATTAATCTTTATTAAGAAGACTACAAACCAAGAAGATAATTATTAATATAATATCAAAGTTATCTTTCTAGAAAATATAGAGATTCAAATTATATTTAAATTTATAAAACCTTATTCATCTCTAAACTTTATAATTATTTTTAAGATAGCTTTATCCAATTAGAGATGAGGTATAATCTTCTAAAAGGTCTCTTATTATTATATATTTCTTATAAATAGTCTTCTTATTTTTGTATTTAAAAAGGTACTTTTAAATATAGTTTTTGAAAGTTTTAAACTTAGAAAGATTTCAAAAATAATTGAGTTTATAAAATAAGAATAAATATAATTTTAGAGGATCTCTATAGACCTCGTAAAATTGATTGTTTTTAACCTTACTATTTATAACTATAAAATAACGAAGCCACCACCAAAACTATCACGCGGCCTATACCAATCTCTAGGTTGGGGCTAGGTCTAAACCAAACGCCGCACTACTAGGTCTTTTTTACTATATTTACCTATAGAGATACATGTAGGCTATAGTATATTACTGGGTTTTTTTTATTACAGAGATCTTATACTAGGCGTTGTATAAGGCTACCTACTAGGTAGGGGGCTAAACACGTAATACACTATAACTATAAAATAAATTATTATAAATTCTTCTTCTAATATCTTATTTATCTTACTATATGATACTTTTACAATTATTTCTATTAATATAATATTATTAAGATATATAATAATTTCTTATACTAATTCTATATTAATAATAAATATCTTTTTGAAATATAATACTACTACTTTGTATTGCTTAATAATATATTTTATTAATTAATATTCTATAATTAATTTTGAATATACTTAATATTTCCTATCTATATTTCTACTTTAAAACTTCTCATAAAATAGCTATAGAATGTTATTATTATCCAATTAATATAGAAGTTGGTACAATTATTAATAATTGAAATATCAATTATATTCTTAGTTATTATATATATAATCAACTAGAGATTAACTATAATTTATAGTATAACTACTCTTGTATTTAAATCATTATTCTTATTAATTTCTAAAGATTTCGATGTTTATTTATATAACGTATTAATAATTAACTTTATCTTATTAAAAATATTATAAACAGAATTAATTATAATATTTATTTAGTAAATAATTATATATGTCTCATCATTAACCTTCTCTTTTAAGTCTTAGAGATTTAAATAGATGTATCTAAGTAAATTAATCCTAATTACTATTATTTTAAATATCTTAATAATATTAATATAATTATAATGTTTTAGTAAATCTTTTGAAGTTTATATTCTTCTATTCCCTATAGTAATTATAATGAGCTATAAGAGTCTGAAATTTACTACTAATTATAATCACTATTTAAATAATTAAGAATTTATTTTAACTTGAAAAAACTAATATCTAATAATATATATATATATATATATATATATTTATCTTTATAATATACTTTTAAATATTCGTCCTATAGAATCCTATTTAATATCATATTTATTATATTTAATAAGAAATACTTCTATATTATTCTTAAAAGTATTATAATCCTTACTTCTATATTTATTATTTAAGTTTTTAGCTTTATATAGAGAATATTTAGCTCCCAGCTTGGACCTATACTCCAACCTACCTTATACTAATGGCTATAGCTACAGTTACTTCAGGTTTTTAAATAACAATAAGATTCAGCGCGATATATTTTACTTTAAGTTATACTTTTCCCACTATTAGTTAATAATAACTTCTATAACAAGTAGACTTTAATATATATACCTTTTAGATACCTAATAAGCTACTTCTAAGATATATTCGAAGTATTCAGAATTATCTTCAAATATCCTACTTTTAGATATTAATTCTTCTTTATTATTTTAGTTGTATTTTTTTTAGTTCTACTAATAGCTTTATCTTCTAATAATATATTGAGGTTAAATATAGTTATAATTATCTTAAGGAGATTAGAGAGAATAGTAAAATTACTTTTATATAAAACTAGCTTCTTTAGGCTATTATAAAAGTAGTTATAGTTCTTATAGTTATTAATAACTTTTATAAAATTGATATTTATATTAAAATTATAAGAGTTAAGTATAATAATAGTAAGTAGTTCTTATTATTATTATTATTAGTAGTATTATCATAAGACGATTAGCTAGTCTATAGTAGTCTATTGCTTTTCTTTATATCTATAGCTAGTATTATTAAGGTATACTAGTAGTATTATTAGTATCTAACTAGTATGAATTAATATTATAGGTATTACTATAGTAAGTTTGATACTTTAAAGCTACTACTAGTATATCAAGCTATAACCTTCTAACTATTATAAAACTTATATTAATAAGTTTATATATCTAGTTATTATTCTATTACCTATTAGCTTCTATATATTTCTAAGTTAGAGTTAGATTTAAACTAATAGCTATATTACTAAGTCCTTTTAATTATATTTATTTATAGAAATATATATAGGCTATAGTATATAAGTAGGTATTTTCCTATTATAGAAATTATTCACTAAGTATTATATAAGGCTACCTATTAGGTGGGGGGGCTAAACATATAAAACTCTATATATTTATTATTTAATTAATATATCTTACTTAATAATATTTTAACCTTCTTATAAGATTAATTACAAATAATATATTACATTGGAAATATTTCATAACTTCTTTTAATATATATATAACATTTTGAGAGTTTTTATAATTCTAATTATTATTGTTTTTAAGTAGAATTATCTCTTATAATAAGACTTTATAATATAAGTATAATTATCTAAATATTCAATTGAACTAATGATAAGCTTAAAGTTAATATACTCCTAAAGATTAATATTAAAAATATTATTTAAATTAGAATTACTTCTACTCTTAAACTCTTTAATTTAAAAAGTCATTATCTTATAATAAGTATAAACTTTCTAATTTTTCAGCATTACTTACTATAATTCAAATTCCTTTTAACTTTCCATTTTAAATAGTAATAATCTTTCCAATTAAATTTAATACTTTCTTCTATCTATTAAATTAATATATGTTTATTAAATATCTCTATCAATTTCTCCTTTATAATCTCCTTACTTATAGAGAAATATATCTCTCTATAATAGAGTAGTTTTTAAATAATTATAATATTACTCTTTCTATTATTTTATAATATATTTCCTCTTAATCTTGAAAGTTCCTTAATAAATACCTTATAAATCTTCAAAATAAAAGTCCTACCTCTTTTATATTTCTATATAATAATAAATATATATATTATTAATACTTATATTTCTATTAGAAATTATATTCTATTTACCTTACTATTTAAATATAGCTTTTTAAGATATATTAAATAATATCTCTATTTTAATTTATTAGAATATTCTCCTATACTCATCAATATAAACTACTATACTTTAGTTATTCTATATCTCTCTAAAGTTATTCATAAGATCTATAGAAGAAAATATAATTCAGAATGATAAATTAAATAAATATCTATAATTAGTATAACTTTATTATATTTTAATTATTAGTATTTCTCTAAAAACTACAATTTTAGAAATATAGATACTTATTAGTTAAACTATAACTACTCAATAGAAGTCTCCCTCTAGTAAAACCCTATATATATCTCTTAAATTAAACTTTTAAAAATCTTCTAAAATAGCTTTTGTCTAATTATTACATTTAATAAAATATATAGGATAATATAATTAATTAAAACGAAAAATAATGATGAAGTTTATATAATTATCAATTTAATCTACTTAGTTGTAACTATAGATTATAATTATTTGAATATATTATAAATAGTATATAGAAATAATAAAAGATAGAAAATAAGTATTATAAATTTTTATTATATAGATATATTGATATATAGAGCTATAATCTTTCTCCATATCTTATAGAAAGTAGATTTCAAATAAAGAATTACTATATTTATTAAATAGGTAATACTATCCACTTTCCATTATTAAGATATTATCTCCCTTCTTATATTATTTCTTATAATTATTCTTCTTCCTTATATCTTAAGACTTACTATTAACTATTAGATATCTTTGTCTTTAAGTCTCTCAAATATATAATAACTATATTTAACTAAATAGCTATATATTTCAATATCTATTTAAGGTTTCTCATATTAGTAATACATAATATTAATTAATCTTTAATATTATTAATATATAAATATATACTTAGGAAATACTTAGAAATAAGAGTAATAGATAACAACTTCATAATACTTTTAAGTTTAATATTATTTGTTATAATATTATAAATCTATTAATTCTCTAGATATTTTCACAGAATATTTATTATAAGTATATATTATATAAAAGGAAAGTGTTATAGAAATATATATTATTGCTTTATATTGCTAGTTTTACCCGCTTGATATAGTAGTTTAATATCTAGCTAGCTTTTACTATTTTATAGTAAGAGCAATAGGTTTAAATTGTATAGCAAGTAACTAAAACTAGCATTCCTACTAGTAATATAAATTAAATATAATACTTACTACTAATTGTTAACTCCTACTAATAGATATTAATAGCTAGTAACTATTAATAACTATTAATAAGTATCAATAATTAGCTAGTATTAATATTATATAACTAATTATAATCCCTAAAAGGTAATTATAATAAGTATAGGTATATATATACCTTCTATTTATTAGCTATTATCTTAACTAACTATATTATTACTATCTGAAGTTTCTTCTATTTAAATAGTTCTTTAGCTTTAGTATTATCTTTAGAATATATAAAGTTAAAGCTAACTATTAAGTATAACTTTCTTTAAAGGGTTCCCAAGAGGCATATAACTTTAAATAGATCAAAAGCCTTAAGTATAACTATTATAATTATATTACTAGTTTTTTTTATATTATTTCCTAAGATCTCCTTATTAAATAAAAGAAAGCTTCTTTTTTAGAACCTCTTTCTTCTTATCAATATAATATTTAGAATTAACTTGATTATTATAACTTAAATTTCAAAATTTTAATAGTTTTTAGTCTTTAAATTGTTATTATTAGAAGAAGATCTATTAGAATATTATAATTATTAAATTCATTTCTTATCATCTCTCTACTTACTAAGTATATATCAAATATTAAGAGATAATAATAAGAGATAATAAATTACTATACATCTTTCTCCGTTATTTATATTGATCTTACTATATTTATTATCATACTTTTATTCTAATAAATTAATAGAAACCTTTATTATTAATTTATTATATAATAGATATAAATAACATTAAGTCAATAAGTTATTATAAGTTTACTTTCTTTTCCTATTTTTATTATATAAACCTCTAGAAGTTACATTAATATCTCAAAGTAATATATCGTTATCATAATTTCAAATTCCTCTATTTTCACTATATAAACCTCTCGAAATTTCCTTGAGAAGTAATAATATATATATATATATATATATACGCCTTATACTATAGAGATAAATCTATCTAATAATTCTTTTATTCTTATTAGTCTAAATAAATAAGTTAACTATTTAGTTACCTACTACTATAGTTTTAATTACCTCAATACTATATTTAACCTAATAATTATACTATTAAATTCTTTTTATTATATTTACCTATAGAAATATATATAGGCTATAGTATATTATTAGGTTTTTTATTATAGAGATTTTATATTAAGTAGCATATAAGGCTAACTATTAGATAGGGAGCTAAATATATAATATACTATTATGATAATAAATTTAATACTTCAAAGCTATTACTATATAGACCATTATAAAACTTCGATTAGTTTCTAAGTTAAAGTTAGGTCTAGACGATTAGTTATACTACTAGGTTCTATTAATTATATTTACTTATAGAAATATACATAGACTATAATCTTTAATTAGATACTTTATGTTATAGAGAGTATTTACTAGGTATTATGTAACACTACTTATTAGGTAGGGGGAAGCTGAATATGTAAAGTTCTATAAAAGAAGAACCTTTTAAAGTCTTAACAATTGACAAAGTAAGAGAATATATATATACCATATATTTATTAGAATAATATTATGAGATATATAGTACATTTTAGTCTTCTTATTTAAACTAGAAATAAAGAAATAAAGAGATACTAGTAGTCAGGCGATTCGCTGTAAAAATAAAAGGTTATGAAGTAGAAAGCAGAAGAAACTATGGGGAAAATAAGAAATAAGAATAATTAATACTTCCTTATTAAATAGACTAAATGGTTTATAGAGTAAAGCATGTAGAGAAATATAGTCAACCTAGGTAATATATTTGGAGCTATTTAGAGATTTCAAAAATAAATAGTTTTACATTATAAGAAGTAAGATAATTACCTTATTATTAACATCAAAAATAAAATAATGATACATTAGAAAGAGATATAAAATAGTTTTATTGGCGATTCAAATAAGTTTAATATTATTTTAGAAGTTTTATTTCTAGGTAAGACAATTACAACTTAAAGACTATCTTTCAAGAGGTAATTTTTTAAACTAGAATCTAGGTATTTTAGTGACAATTTAATTAATACATATAAATAGTAAAGTCATTAACTTACAAATTTCAATATATTCTTGTGAAAATGTTTCTAACTTCTCTTCATAAGAATATTGCGAATTATAAACAATCTGAATATACCAGTCTTCTTAGTAATAATAGTCTTCTTAAGAATAGTAATTTTAAAAATGATAGACTTTTAAATAGTAGGCTGGCAGCTATTAAATATAGAAACTATGAAAGAAAATATAATAATATCTAAATAAGTCTTATATTTTTGACAAGAAGCTTTTCCTTATATATATTATTTACTTTAGACTTTCTTGATATTAGATATAATAATATTAAAAAAGATAAGTTAAGACTAAGAACTTACTAATTAAACTTCATGAAAAAGAAAAGAATTAGATATTATAAGTATAACTATGTTAATATTACTAATAAAATAATTGTAATATATCAAAAGAATTCTACTACTTTAGACTCTATATTATTATGATTACTTTTCTTATTATCATATCTACTATTATTGTTATAGATCAATAACAAGCTAGAAATGTATATATACGTAATAAAATATAATAAAATTAGACTTATAAGAAATAAGCTAACTACTAGTAGTAATAAGATATTAAAATATCCCATTTGTAAGAAGAATAGTAAAGTATTAATAAAGCTAATTGTCAAATTGAAGTAGTCTCTTAATATTAAGAGTTTTAAGATTAAAAAGCATTTTTTAATATTTCTGTAGCTTTTTAAACTTATTTAAGACTTGAATTATAACTATATGATTAATTTAATAGTAGTTTCTGTTATATCATATTTGTCTTAGTCGATATCTGACATAGGAAATTACTACTAAAATCTATACCTAGGATAAATAGGTAGGTAAGTGTAATATAAACTATAAATAGAGATTAGGAATATGAAGTAGTTGTAAATATAATAGATATAGTCTATTCAATACTATATATAGCAGATAAACTCCCTCCTAATATAGTTATATAATATAACCTGAATAGTAATATTATATACCCTTATAGCTATAAACCTCAGATTTATTATTAGGATTTAAATTATTATACTTCTAGCTCTAGGATTTTAGAATTTTTTTATAGAAACTTCTAGAATAATATTTCTCTAAGAAATTCCTAGGATTTCCTATAGAATGCCTTAAAATCCTTCTATTATATTCCTTCTTATTAAAGTAGCAATTCTACTAATTTAATATTATTTCCTAAGTTTTTATATCTTTTAAAACTTATTAGATTTCTAATCTATTTAAATAATAATCTTCTAAAAAGTTTTATAAAACTATTAATAATATTATTAGTAATTTCTATACATTGAGCTACCTTATTTTAACTCACTACTTCTCTTATGAAATAACTATAAATTTATATATATTTCGCTTTATTAATTAAACTTTCTCTTCTAATAAGTATAATTAATTTAATATTATCTACTTATATTAATATAAACTTAATAATTATTTCTCCCAATTTATTAAAGAAGTTTCCAATCTATATAACTTTAGAAGTAATATTAAGTTTTATATAATATCTAGTTTTAATAGATAATCTTATTATAATAGTCTAATATTAAGATCTTTATAATATTAAGTTTTTAATTATAAAAGATATCTATCTAATTATTAATTTAGATAGAATTATATAATTAGTATAATTATTATTTGTATCTATAGAATTCTAAATTATTTCTATCCTTCTAAGTATAATAAATATAGTAATTATTCTATATTTTAATATATTAAAAGAATTATAATACTCCCTTTTTATAAAAATCTCTAAGATTATATAATAATCTTATTTATAATTTATAATTAAAGAATAAGTCTAATTATATTATTTATATAATAAATTAGAATTTTCTAAGTATTTAATAATATTATTATTATAATATTTTATTAATTTATCTTTCTATTAGTATAATAAAATCTTAAGTTCTTATTTCTATTAGGATAGTAATTAGATAGAAGAATTCTCGAAATTCCTTAGATACTTCCTTTAAATAACTCTCTTATAAGATTATTATTTTATTCTTGTTAAATTATGAGTAAATCTTTAAGAAGAAGTCTAATACTCTTAAGTTATTTATTTTAATATTCTATTTAATTTATAAGTAAACTTTAGTGATATTCCTAATTAGTCTAATAATAAATATATTATTAATATATTTAACTATTATAACCTTTAATTTATTATTACAATATATAGTATTATCTAATAGTAAGACTTTAAAACCTAATTACATTAGGATTTTCCTCAATTTCTATTATTATTATTAACCTCTTTATTTAAAATTATATAATACTTACTATAATAGAATAATTCAATTTTAAGAATATTTTAAACTTATAAAATAATTATCAAATAGTAAGAATATTTATATATAGATTTCTTCCTTAAGATTTTTATTAAGATATATTCTAATCCAATCCTATTATTTTACTATATATCTTCTTCTTTAGATATAGATAATTAGAGTTCCCCATAAAACTACTTAGAATATTAATATATATATATATATATATATATATATATAAAATCTCTTCTATAAACTTAGAAGAATCTATAAATAATAATTCAAATTTGTCTCTTTAATAGTTTTTAATAAGTTTTCTTATATTTAAATATTTATTGAACTATAAGTTTTATATTTTAAGAAACTTCTATAAATCATTTAATTATAATATCTCTTTTTTAATAAAAAGTTTGATTTTATCAAAATAGGCTTCTATCTATAAGAACTAGTTATTTATAAATCTATTATATATTTTAACTATTATAACTAGGTTAATATATGGTTAAAACTCCTCTTTTTTAAAAGTTTATTATTTACTATAGTTATATGAATAAATAACTTCTCTTAAATAATATCTTCTTCTATTAGTATTTCTTTCAATATTCTAAATTATAATTAGAAAGCTCTGAAAGCTAATAAATTACTCTACTATATTACTATAATCCTAATCTTTAACTTGAAGGTAGAAGTTATAACTTTCTAACTTTATTATTTATTAATTTGTAAGATATTATAATATATATAATAATCATCTTATTCTATAGTTAACTCTATATCCTATAAGTTTAATTTTATTTATAATTAATTAGAATACTTTTTTCTTCTTAGAGTTTTATCTTTTCAAATTTCATCTAAATCTTTAGATTAGTATTAATAAAGTAAATACTATTAATAATTTAGAATTAACTTATATTAAGAGTAGAATTCCTTTCTAACTCTAAATCTTTAATTAAACCTAAATAAGTATTTTATTTAGTATAAGTACTATATATAACTAATTTGTAATATGAAGAGCTATTATTAATATCTATATTTATAAATATTCCAAGATGTTTATATCTACTAATAGAATCCTAGCTTTATTTAATATAATTTGGATTCCTTTTTCTAATACTCTATTCTATTTATAGATATATAGTAAAGATGCTTTGACTTCTATATTATTATCTCTTAATAACATTATTGAGAAGATAATTATAAATTCACTAATATTATTTATATAAAATAACCAGATTAGTTCTCCAAAGTAATTCTTCTACTTAATAATGAAATATTATATTTAATATACTAATCCATTTTTTATATTATTAAATATTAATAATTTAAACCTTAACGTATAATCTATTAGTAGTAAGCAGTATTTGTACTAAGCTATTAATTTTACCTTTCTAATATTAATATAAATAATATATCTAACTTTTATTACTCTTTCTTAAGGCATTCTTCAGGAACATGGGAAACTTTTTAATAAATTATAACTCTTATATAATATTAAAATCACGTAATAAGGTTGTACTAATAGTATATAATAGCGCGACATATTTAACCTTAGGCCTTCCCTACTATTAGCTAACGACAACTTCTATAATAAACTTCAATATATATCTCTTTAAAAACCTAATAAGCCACCTCTAAGATATATTTAAAGTATTTAGAATTATCTTTAAATATTCTACTTTTAGACATTAGATTTTTTTTATTACTTTAATTTTGTTTTTTTAGCTCTACTGATAGCTTTATCTTCTAATAATATATCAAAGTTAAATATAATTATAATTATCTTAAAGAGGCTAGAAAGAGTAGTAAAGTTATCTTTATACAAAATTAGCTTCTTTAAACCTTTATAAAAATAGTTATAATTCTTATAGTTATTAATAACTTTTATAAAGTTAATGCTTATACTAAGGTTATAGGGGTTGAATATAGTAATAGGTCTTATTATTATTATTATTAGTAGTATTATTATAAATAAGAATACTATTATAGATAGCTATTAACTTATACTTCAAATGATAGTTAATTAGTCTATAGTCTATTGCTTTCTTTTATATTTATAGCTAGTATTATTAAGATATATTAGTAGTATTATTAGTATCTAGCTAGTATAAGTTAATATTATAAGTACTATTATAATAAGTTTAATACTTTGAAGCTACTACTAGTATATTAAGCTATAATTTTCTAATTATTATAAGGTTTATACTAATAAGTTTATATATCTAGTTATTATTCCATTAATTATTAGTTCTTATATATTTCTAGATTAAAGCTAGATTTAAATTAGTAGTTATACTACTAGGTCTTTTTAATTATATTTACCTATAGAGATATATAGAGGCTATAGTATATTACTAGGTATTTTCTTATTATAGAGATTATTTACTAAGCGTTACATAAAACTACCTATTAGACGGAGGGCTAAATATATAAAACTCTATATAATATTAAAATAATATCTTTTATTTATAGTAAATATCCTTTAATAAATTAAATTATTTACTTTATCTCTTAATATTTAAAATAACTTGACTTTTAATACTATAGTTCTAAATCTATTTTTTATTAAATAGAAAATAATACTATTAGAATAATATTATTTTACTAACTTTTCATAATAAGATTAAACTCCTATTTTAAAATATCTAAATATATAAGGATCATCTATTAGGACTTATAATATTATTTCCTTAGAAGTATCTTCTATTAAAATAAAATCTTTTCTTATTAAATATATTAAAAAGAAATCCTTCTATATATAAAATATTTCTAAATTCAATTTTCAATTTATTTCTAAATATTAATGTAATTATTTTAATATAATCTGGATAAACTACTTCTAGACCTATTATAATAAGTCTTATTATTGTTATTAAGATATAATTATAATATTATAATAAATGATTAATAATATGAATATTTACTTTTAAATTTTATAATTAGTCTTTATTTAAAGTCTTTACTATTTTTTTAATATTTCTTTAATATAAGTGATATTATACCTTATTATTATAATCTTCTTAAAAAATATAAAAGTCTTAAGGATTAATTTATACCAAATAAAATTATAATTCTCTTTCAATATTCTTAAGTTAGGATTATTTCTTTTTAAATAATCTTTCTAGTAGTTTTAATTCTATTTTATCTTTACTTTTTGAAGTATAATTATACATAAAATATTTAGATTCTTTACAATCAAAATAAGTAAACTTAATCTTCTTAATTAGTATAATTTAAGTTTTATTTTCATTCATCAAAATTATAATAAATTATTTAATATATTATTTCTTTCTATAGAAACAGAATTTATTAATAAGATCTGTTTATAATACTTCTAAATTTTTAATATTTCTATATTCATTATTAGACTTTATTCTAATAGTTTAATTTCTATATGAAAAATGTATTCTTTAGATAAATAAATATATGAAATCTTCTTTTATAATTATTCTTCTACTATTTTAAAAGTAATATATAACTTTATCAAATCACATAATATAACTTGCAGGGTTGAATCTTTTATATATAAGTAAATATAATTAATCTCTAATCTAACTTCTTAAGATAATTCCCAATTTTATATAAGTTCTTAAAACAATTTCTTAAATTTTTAACTTTTTATTAATATATATAATTAAAACTATTAGTATAATTAAGATATTATTCTTTAAATAATTATTAATATATAAGTTATTAGTTTTACTAATTTAACTTGTTATTAGAAAGTTACAATTTTAAATTTATAAGTA
>QAPF01000850.1:0-17036 GCA_004367935.1 Colletotrichum sidae | reverse complement strand
TAGGATTTCTATCTTATAGAAGTATTAAATTATATAGTTTATAATATCTAAATATATTTTAAAAGATTTTATAATATATTTCAAAAGTAGAAAATATATAAATAAAATATCTAATTATATTATAATTTATATATAATGAATTAAATTTAAATCTATTTAATAGATATAAATCTTTCAAGATATAATTTAACTACTATTAATAATAAAAAGTACTATTAGATATAATATAATATAAACTAATTTATATTTAAAATTAAACTATTCTATAATTTTAGTAGTATATATATTATAAATTAAATAAATTCTCTAATACTTTCAATTTCTTATTATTTAAACTTCTAAGAAATATTTAATAAGATCTTACTCTTTAGACTTTTAAATATACTGCATAATTATAATAATCTTAGGAATATCTATCTTAATTATTTTATAATATAAGAGAAGAATATTCTTTATATTGAAAAAGATACAAATATCTCAATTTCTATTTTTAAATAGATAAAGTTCTTCTTGATATAGTAAGAAGTCTAATAATTTCAGGTGATATAAAAGGTTTGAGATTAAAAAGGAAATATATCTTAAAACTTATAAAAAACTTCTTTAAGCTCTATATATTTCTCTTTAACCTTAAATCTATCTCATAATTCAACTATTATTAGAAATCTATTAGAAATCCTTATAATATTTAGAAATATATTAATTATCTTAAGTTGTAAAACTTTAAAATTAAATTATATCAAAATCACTGTAGTTATTTAAATTAGTTAAATAATCAAGATTACTATATATATATATAATTCATAATAAATCAACTAGTTATATATCTCTATATATACAAATCGCTATTTTATATTACTTTGATTATTTGTTTATAACTATCTTATAAATAAAAACTTATTTAGAAAGAAGAAGTTTAATTTTAATATTCTAATAATTTATATCTCACTAAAAGTCTTTCTCTTTTGGTTTTATAATTTAACTTTTATTACTTTAATAAAAGAGTTTTATAGTAATTCTAATAAGTTAATAATATATTTATAAATCTTTAGTAATATAATTAGTTAATTAATATATATTTCAATCTTAGTAGAAAGATCTTTCTTCTTTAATATTATATTTTAAAAAATTAGGAATACCACTAAAGAGTCAAAACTATTCTTATAAAACCCCTATTATTAATTAGATAAATAATAATTAGTAAAATTATCCTATTTATACTCTATTAGATATAAAATATTATTAGATTCTTGTAAAAGTTCTATATAGTTATTAATCTTAATTTCTAGTTAGAATCATCATTATTACTTATTCCTATATTATTAGTCTATTTTCCAAATAGTTAAACTTACTATTCTAATTAGTTAAAATCTAGACTTATACTTTAATCTTCTCTAAGTTAGTTAAATAAGAGTCTTGAAATACTTACTTTCATATTTTTTAAAAATAGGTATTTTATCTTAGCTAGTTAGATTTCTAATTTTGGATATATTATCTAATTATCTTATTATTAATATATTTCCCAAACTGTAATTACTATTAGGAATTATCCTTTTTAATTAAAACTAATAAGAATCCTAGATTAATCCTAATAATTTAAATATTAAATTAAATATAATTAGATCTTTTCTATTAGTCTTTGAAACTAACTCTAGACTTAACTTGATATCTTAAGCTACTTTTAGTATTAATAAGATAATTGATAGAAGAAGAACCTTTTTATTAAATCCTTTCAGTATTCTCAAATTTCTAAATACTTCAAGAATAAAGTCTTCTTCTTCTTTAGTAATTAACTTAATTAACAACTTTTTAATTTCTTTTATAAATATTTAATATAAATTCTATTTGATACAAAATCCTATTTTTCTAAATTTGATATTTTAAATAATAATAATTCTTTAGAGAATAAGTATTTAGACTTAATAGAAATTATAGATATTTAAGATATAACTTATTAGATATTTAATATATCTCTTAAATTTACCTTTAAATAACCTTTTTATAATACTTTATTTAGAATATTTCTTAAGTAAATATACTTAATATCTATAAGTATAAATCCGTTTTAGTAAGGTTATAAGTCTTATGAAAAGGTTAAAATATATTATAATACCTATTAATAAAAATACTATTTAAACTAGGCTTTTTGAGTTTTATATAGTAATTTCTAGTTATTTTGAATATTAAAATATATATAATATAATATAACTACTATTTAAATTCATTCTATTTAGAATTCAGATAGTAGTCTTATAACTTCTTATATTTTTATTCTTTAAGTAATTAATCTTTTCCTAATATATTTACTTATTCTAATTAATCCTTTAATATAAGAAGGAGATAACGTAAGATTAATCCATTATTTTATTTTTTCTATTTAGTAATTAGTTTCTCTATTAATTACTATTATAACTCTTTTAATATCCTATCAAATTTCCTATATTAAACGATCTCTCTATTCCTTTATTTGACTTTTAAGTATTTTTAATATTTAAAAGATTAAATAAAAAACTTTATTAAATAATATAAATATAAAGAAATAGCTCAAAAGTTTATCTTAAATAATAAATATTTAGGAGTTATTTATATAAGCTTTAGAAAAGTTAAATAGATCCTAAGTAATATAATAAAATAGGCAAATTAAATATAACTTTAAAGTTTGTCTAGAGATAATATATTAAGAATAAGCTTTTATATAATGAGAGTAGTCTAATTACCTTAATTCTATAATTTTCATTCTTTAAGTTTTAAAGATTAAATATATAAAAGTATTCTATTTAAAATATCTTATTATAATGAAACGTATATAGCTATATAGACCATAGAAACTAGGTTTCAAGCCATACTCCAAAAAGACGTTTCAAAAGTTTAAATACCCCATATATACCATATTTCAATAGTAATAATATAAGCTATTTTACTTCTTTATATACTTTCTATATCGTACTTAGAAGCCCCTTTAGGTAGCTTTCTCAATTTCTTATATTTATAAGCCTAGCTTTGCCTAGGCTTTAGTATTTTCAAACGTATAAACCCCTCTTTTACTATTCAAACAGTCTATAATAACTTTAATAACCTTCTTTTATCAAAATCTAAATATAGCATATATATATAAGGACCTCTCTTCAATCCTTTTAAATATATATATAGTACTATTTATCTTAAGGTACTCCTATATTTCTGTTAAATTCAATACTAATAACTTCTTAAGGGTATTTTTATAACGTTTTTGCTATACTATTAGACTAATTATAATTCCTTCTTTGAACTTTACTCTACTCTTACTTTCTATCCTATTTATATTTAGATTAACTACCTTTTAAAATAGTATTCCTTTAGCTATAAAAAATTTAGCCTATAGTAATTAAAATCTGAATACTTATCTAAATATTACTTTTTGGATATATTAATATTATTTAGTATATTTAGGGGGTAGAGAAAACCTAAGAATTTATATAATACTTAGGTTTAACTAAGTTGTAAAGTGAAGTTGATATTTTAGATGACGTTATTCAAACTACACGCCTAAGGTAGTAGAAATAAACCCACTTTAAAAGAAGCTTATCCTAATAGCTTTTGAAGAATTAAAAGTCTAACCCTTCGTAATAACTTTAATAATAAGTAGCTAACACCTTAACAACCTAGTTGCTACTTAAATATATACTTTCTAAGCTATTATAATAATAGGCTTTATATATTAGAAGAAAATATAAATTACTTAATAGCTAGACTTCAGCTCCTATTAGGATTAAACGCCTCGAGTAACACTCCTAATACTACTAGTAAGATAGAGTATACAAAATAAAAAAGTTATAGTGAATAAGAAATACTCTAAAAAGAAGGGTAAAATCCTATAATCTTAGTTAGCTTAGAGGCTATACTCTATATAATATACTCTTAGTAAGTATACTCTTAATAAATATACTCTTAAGCCTACTATATATTAACCTTAAGTAGTTATATATCTCTGAAGTAAAATAAGAAGGTAGTAGTACCTTATAGAATACTAGAGATACTTCTAAGGCTATATTTAGAATCCCCTTATTTTTGAAAATGTCGAAAGGGATAGGGGAAGCTGTTTTAAATAGTAGAAGCTATTTAGAATTATTACTTTTACTCTAAAAACTTAAAAGCCCTATTACTTTTACTTAGGCTTAAGAGCCCTATTACTTTTACCTAAGAATAATTATTCAAAGATTTTAAATAGTTAAAAATAGATATTCAAACGCTTTTTATACTTAGAACTACTATAAATAGCTTCTTCTAGCTGTTGATATAGTCTAACGCTTAAGAGGCTATATAATAAAATATATATAGCTATATAGGCTATAGAAACTAGGCTTCAGGCTATATTCTAAAGACACGTCTTAAGAGTTTAAATACCCCATATATACCGTGTTTTAGTAGTAATAATATAAGCCATTTTACTTCCTCATAAACCCTCTATATAATACCTAGAGGCCCCTTTAAATAGCCTCCTCGATTTCTCACACTTATTTAAAGATACTATATGTAAATATAATTAAATTATACTTCTAAGAGAGTTATTCTTACATAAAATTGAGAAAGTAATATATTTAGAAGTTCTATAATAATATTTAAACTATTTAAAGAAATATAAAATAGTTTACAATTACCTTATATTGAAAGAATATAAAGTTATACTTTTCAAAGAACTATTTTATAATTATAATTAATTAATTAAATTAACTTTAAAAGTATCATTAAGGTCTATAAATTAGGTTTTAGTCTTATTGAGAAGTAGAGCTTCTGAAATAATATCAGTATAGAAGTTTGTAATATTAGCTATGTTATTTAATATTAAGTCTAATATATTCTTCTTATTTAGACTATTAAGAATATTTTTCATTACCTATTTATTTTATCTAATTGTAGGGAAGTTAATTAAATTATGTTAAATAATATCTATTCTTTTATTTAACTTAAAATATCCTTTTTTAAAGAAGTCTATTCAATTAATAATACATATTACTTTATAGCTATTAAAATCATACTTATTAAAAGTAAGTAAGATTCTTAAATAATTAAAAAGGTTTTAAGACGGATTTTAGTTAACTTCTTAAGACAAAAGGGGTTAATATTCATATATATTAAATTAGAAAGACAATAGTTACCACTATTCGACTTATTATCTAAAGGAGTTATTTTAATTCTTAGGATATTTAAAAGTACTTCTTTAGTTTTATTAAGATATCCCTTAGAGTTCAACTATTCTTTTATTATTAGTTTTTAGTAGGAAAGATAGAGTTCTAGAGTATTCACCCTATCTATAATACTATTTTGAGTAGTAATTATTATCTAAATATATAGAAATCTAATATATAAGTTTATAAAAGTATATTTAATATACTTAGAGCTTTCTAGAAAATATTAGTAACTTCTTAGATTATAGAAGTATTCTAATTTAAATTGAGATATTGTATTTAATTTTCCTATTAGAACAATGAAATTTGATAGTATTTTATTATAGCTTTTTATGGAAACTTTATTAATATAAAATAAAGTTGAGAAGACTTCTCTATATTTTAGTTAATTATCAATTTCTAAATTCAGAATTTCTCTCTCAATAATATTTTAATATTAAGTTATAGCCTAATTATATACAATATATTAACTAAGTATTTACAAATACTTTTTAATAGTAGGAATTCTCTAGACTTTATGAATCTAATATATAATTATTTAAAAATAGATAATATACTACTTATTATATTATATTGAAGTAGAAATATTTAAATTAGCTTTATTTAGAATTCTCTTATATTTTATTCTAACTTATCACTATATATCTAAATCATTTTAAATATATTAATACTTCAGATTTCTTAGAAAGATTTAAGAGAGATATCATTATTATTAAGTAGTTTCATTTAAGTAGGTATTAAGAGGGTATTACGAATAGTTATACTATTTTTATTTTAAATAATATTATAATATTTCTTTATTCCTTTATAATTAGATTTCAAATTATTTAAAGTTTAAGACTTACTATATAGTAGTTAAAAATACTCTTAGTTAAAAGAGTATAAGATCTAATATCTTTAGATATTCATTAAATAGTATTTTCTCAAATGAGTTATTTATTAAAATTAAAAAGATTAAATAGTTTTAAGATATAGAGATCTAATTTAGTATTTAAATTGAAGTATCTCTAGATATTTCAGCTAGTTATATAGAATTATAGTATAGAATATTAATAATTGAAATTAGAGCTATTAGATAGTTTGACTATTATGTTCAAACTACTAATAGTTAAGTAGGCTATTCTTTAGTAGTTTATCAAAAAGCTAATATAATAAATTAAATAAGATTTCTTTCATATTTAGCAATAAACAGTAATTTAGAAAGTAATTAAATATCTTTAAGCTTACAAGTATACTAAATAAATAATATTATATATAGTCTAAGTATAAATCATTAAAAAGTATAATCTATTCAAACTAGAATGAAGTATTTAAATGAATATAAATAAAGTAGTTAGGCTTTATATAATCTAGTAAAGCTGCCTAGTAGACTCTATACTATACTGATTCTCATATATTATTATTATTATTACTAATAGGCTTACCATGAGACAGTTAGTTAGTCTTCTATTACTTTCTTTTAGATCTATAGCTAGTACTATTAAAATATACTAGTAGTATCATTACTAATATAAGTTGATATTATAAATACTATTATAATAGGTTTAATACTTTAAAACTACTACTAATATATTAAATTATAAGTCTCTATATAAATTACTATAAGACTTATATGAATAGGTCTATATATCTAGTTATTACATTATTATTTCTTAACTTTTATATACTTCTTAGATAAGACTAAATTTAAATCAATAATTATAATACTAGGCCTTTTTAACTATATTAACCTATACAGATATATATAAACTATAATATATAACTAGATATTTTCCTATTATAAAGATTATTTACTTTGTATTATATAAGGCTACCTATTAGGCGGGAGGCTAAACATATAAAGAATTAGGCGGGAGGCTAAATATATAAAGCTCTATATAATAGTATTATTATACTTATTATCTCAAAGAACATCTTCCAAATTATTATCTAGACTACTATTATTACTTTAATCTGGAAAGAAAACTTAATATACTATTATTAAGTATATTTTAAAATTCATATCTAAACTATACTAGTCAAATAAAATACATTTCTCTTTAAGAATATATTTTATAAACTAATAACCTATTTTACTATATATATATGACACTTCTTATTTCAAAAGTTATAGATAAGTATGAGAGAAAAATAAAGTCTATTAAGTATAAGTAAATATAAGTATCATGAAGTATAGATATAAATAGAATATTAATTATTTTATAGTATAGTATTTTTAAAGTATTCCTAAGAAGGATTATATACATAGTTAATTTAGAATCAACACTTCATTCATCTTTAATTACTATTTCTACTATTCTAAATACATTTCAACTTTTAGATTAATATAATATTACTTATAGTTAATTATAACTAATTATACGAACTCTACGAAGTTATTATAAGACTAAAAAGGGCTAATTGATACTTAAGTATATTATAATATATACTTATGAGTTAGAAACAGAATATTATCTTTATGAAGAAGTTTAGTGGAAAGGCTTTCTAGATATATATAAGTTTTAGTATCAAAGGCTTTAAAGGCATCCTTTTTATTCTTTTTAGGGGTTTTAGCTATAATACTTTGAAAAATATTATTTTACTAATTGGAAAGATATAACTATTAATATTTATTAGTTTTAAAATAATCTTTAACATAGCAAAGTATTTATTTAAACTATAAATCTAACGTAAGATTGTATAAATATTTGAATGATATTTTAAAACCTAATCTTTCAATACAATTAAAAGTATCCTTACCTATGTATAATAAAGAATACTAAGTTTAAAATAATAATTAGGAAATATATAGATTCTTATCTTAAATATATTATGTAAATTTCTATTATATTTTATATTCTTATTATATAGCTTTATAAGATTTATAATTTATTTAGCTAAAGTATTATTAAACTAAGTAGTAGAAGTAATATATAAGAAGTATTCAAACTATCTTAAAAGCTATAAATTATTATATTTATAATATACCTCTTATATATAAAGAAGCTTCTTATTAGAAAAACTATCTAGTATTATAAGCTATATTTAGATAACTAGCTAGAGTTATACTTAGATATCTAATATTAACCCTCCTATTTAAATAGAGTTTTAATAAGCCCTAAATAGTATTATATATATAGACTTTTCCAAGCTCTTATGAGAACTTCTCTTTTACCTCTTAGTTCTAAATAAGAAGTATTTTATACTACTTATAATTAAATAAGCCTAAGTCTAACTTTTTATATATTTAGAACTTAGTTTTATTTACTATATAGATAATATTAAGTAAAATATAACTCCTTATTAGGTAAAGAGATAATGTAATTAAGTAAAGCTCCTAAGATATAATCTTATATAATAAGTAACTAGCTAATTAATATAAAGAATAATAAACAAATTAAAACTCCTTAAAATATTCCTATAAATAGTAAGCTTATAAGTAAACTATTTTAATAGTAGTTATAATATACTTTAAATCCTTTATATTAGAAGATTAATACATTTATATATAAATTAATAATATAAGATATTATATTAAGTAGTAACTCCTTAATAGTTATTCTAAGAAGTTCTGCTAACTTATGTTAGGATGCCTTAATAACCCCGAGAATAATATCTATTAGGATACTAAACCTTAAGATTAATAATATTACTATACTTCTATTAGTAACTAATTATAAAAAAGAGCCTGTTTTCTTATTCCTAAAGTTTTTAAAAAAATAAAAGTAATACTAAGTAAAGATTCTATGAATAAAAGCTAAGCTTGAGATGAATTACTATTTCTTTAATTATAATTAGGAATATTAATATTTAATCTATTCCTATTTAAATTCTGATTTCTAATAAGTAATTAAAACTTTCTCTAAAACTAAAAAATTAGAGAACTCTTATAATTTAAATAATTCTATAAGTTATTTTAATAAGACTTATCTAAATCTAAGTAATTAATTTTATATTGTTATCTAACTATAAAACTTCTAATAGAAAAGAAATAAATATCTAACGATTTCTTTATTTTAATTTAAGAAACCTCTAATTAATACTAAAAAGTATATATAGTCAGATATAATTAAGATCTCCATACTAAAAACTATACTACTTCCCTATTTTAAAAACCTACTTATTATGATCAACCTTCTTACTAAATATAAATTCTAATTATTAGAAATCTAAAATATAACTTTGAAATTAAAATATATAAGAAGAATTCTACTTACTCCTAGTTATTGTATTAGAAACTTACTATTTATTATATAAAAAGTAATTTTATAATAATGAGAATGGTTAAGAAATAGTAATAATACTAAAGTTCTAATAACTTTTCTTCTAATTCTAAAGAATATATTTAAAACTACTAAGATACTTATTAATACTATAAATATAGTAAGAAAAGTTATATGTATAAGAATTATGTAATATAATAATATAAGAAAGCGAGTATCAAAATTCTAAAAACTATAATTATTATAAATTATACTAGAAATAACTAAGGGGATAATATTCTCCTATTTAATAATAATAAGGATTCAAGAAAAAAGTAACTCTAGAGTAAACTTAAGCTTGAAAGCTAATAGAAATAGAAGTAATAAGAGAGGAAAAATAATAACAAAAGGAATAAGTAAGTAACTAGTGGTTAGCCATTATTCAGATTAGAATTAATAGAAATTACTTTATTAATATACTTATTAATATAAATTATAATATTCATATTATTATTAATACTTCTCTTATAAAGGGATTTTCTTTCTTATTAATTAATAGGTTAAAGAGATAGATAAAAAGATATATTACTATACTATTATTTAATAATACTTAGAAAATAACTATTTTAATATTAGAAATTAGTAATTATATATAGAAGATTTATATTTATTTTATAAAGAGTCTTTAGTTACTTTTATACTTTGAATAGTTATAAACAGAAGATGATTATATTATATATAATATTAAAGTTTAATAGATAGCTTATAGGAAAAATAGTATAATAGCCTATTTGAATTATTAAGATAAATTAGTAAGACTTAAAGAGATTTAATTAGTCTACCTACTTAATATTAATTTATTCATATTTATCTACTGATATATTGAATAGTATACTAATAAAATATGAAATTCCTGTTAAATTATATCTATTAGCTTAATAGATATCAAAAAAGTATTAATTCTAAAGATTGAAGTAGATTTAAAGAATTATACTTTTAGAAATATCTCAAAAGAATCCCTAGACTTCTTCTATTTAAAAATAATATATTAACTACTTCCTAGCTAATTAGAAATAGATTATTATATTCTATTAATTCTTAATTATAAGAAATAAGAATTTAACTTCTTATAGAAATCTTTCTATAATATATTATAAGAAGGATTTCTAATACTTAAGAAGATTTTAGAAAACTTATTTAATAAGGAGTTTATAAAGATAAGTAATTCTTCTATTAATACTTTAGTTTTCTTTATAAAGAAACTATATAGAAAGATATACTTCTATATAGATTATAAAATCTTTTATATAATTATAAAAAAAGACTATTACTTCGTTCTTTTTATATTAAAGATGTTCTAGAGGATTATTATAACTTACTAATATATAAAGCCTAACATTATTACTATATTCTATAAGATTAAGATTAATAAGATAAATTAAGAAAAGATAGTTCTCTAGATATATTATAATGTTTTTAAATAGATAATATACCTTTTTAGACTTACTAATATTCTTATTATATTCTAATAGTATATCAATAGTTATTTATAGTAGTTTCTGAATAACTTCATAATAATATATATTAATAATACTTTTATTTATACTAATAGTATAAAATAGGAATATAAGGAGAGAATTTATTAAATACTTAATTAGCTTATTAATATAAGTCTTAAGCCAGATTTTAAGAAGTATAAATTATTTCTTATTATAACTAAATATCTTAGGTTTATTATTATAACTGAGAAGGACTTTTTATATAATTTAGAAATATTAGAAGTTATTACTAACTAATTACCCTTTAGATTACTAAAACGTATTTATAGTTCTTCAAAATTTGCAAATTATTATAAAGTCTTTATATTCTAATATAATAGTATTAGAGAATTTTTAAACTACCTAATGTAGAAGTATATATCTTCTAATTAGAGAATAGAATAATAAGAAGCCTCTTTTATATTAAAATACTTCTTTACTAAAGAATTAGTCTTTTAGATATTTAATTTTAATATTCTAGTTATAATAAAAACTAGTTATTCTAAATTTGCCCTAAGTAGTATACTAATTTAAAATAATAGAATGAGAATAAAATACCTAGTAGCCTTCTATACTTAATATTTAAGTTTTATAAAGTTTAACTATCTAATTTATAATAAAGAACTCCTTATAATATTAACTTATTTATAAGTATAGAAAGTAGAATTATAAAGTACTAGTAAAATTAAAATCCTTACTAATTATAAAAACTTTAAATATTATATAAAGAAGTAGTAGTTTATAGAGAAATAGAATTAGTAAGTTGAAGGTTTATCTGAAAATAACTTCTATTTTAAATACTAACTAAATATCTAAATAATGATTGAATACTTTCTTTAGAAAGGAATAAAATACTTCTAAAAAATAAGATAATAAGAAATCATAAGAATAAGTAATATAAAATATCCTAAATCTTATTATCTCTATAGAATTCTAAATAAGATATATAAGTTTTACTAATACTTAAGTCTTTATAAAGAAAATTAGATTTATAAGAAATATAGAATTATACTACTAAGAAGGACTCTTTATATTAATAAGTTTTTATAATAGTTTAATAGGAAAAATATAGCTTTCCTTCTAACCTCTATATTAGAATCTAAATTACTAAATATAGCCTTAATATAATAAGGTAACCTACCTTTACAAATAGACTTTAGATACTAAATAATGAAAATAGAAATAGCCCTTTTAATAAACTTGAGACTAAATTAATATAAGAGTTATATAACTCCTCTCCTATAAGATATCTAGAGTATAATAATATCTTAGAGATTATAAATCATTAGTTCTATTAGTCTGAATAATCTTAAAATATCTACTAATTTATATATAACTATATAATATATAAGAATATTTATATCTAGAAATAAGTAAAGAAAGAATTCTTAAAGCTCCTGTTGATATCTAACTAATTATATTCTAACCTATGAATAGATCTATAATATTAATTCACCCTTCATAAAAAGCTGAAATAATTATTACTTCTAGATAATTGTAAACTAGTTAGATAAAGTTGCTATATTAAAAGAAGTAGATACCATAGAAAAAGAAATATATATTTAATACTTCTTTAATTATTATCATAGGCTTTATAATAAATTATATTCTATTATAAGTAATAGAAGGTTTAATTAGATAAGTTACTTCTAGAAGGAGTTCTATTATCTAATAAGTATTATATATCTATTGAATACTAATTACTACTTATAGATATATAGAACTGTAGAATAATCTAACTAAGAGATGTAAATAGTCTTGAGGGTATATATATATTAGTTATAAAATAATTAGAATAACTTATTACTTATTATATAACTAGCCTTCTAAAACTAATAGTATAACCTTAGGGGAATAATACCTTTCTTGATAAATTAGAATTATTATATTAATCCTATTTTAATAGTTGAAGGAGTAGTATTAGTATTTAGTAGTAGTAAGAATACTACTTCCTAGTTAGTTAAAAAGATATAATTAGTAATAATATATATTTATATTAAAACAATAACTACTTAGTAAAAGTTAGAAATTTAAATAAATAGAATTCTAATCTCTTACTAATTAGTATTAAGTTAGTAATAATGTATAACTAAATATTTCTAACTATTAATTATGAAAATTAAACTAGAAGCTAGTTTAATTATATTATAAGTATATAATAGTAAAAGTCTTATTACTATATATTAGTAAGTTAGATATCTTAAAATCTACTTACTTATAGTTTTATATAGATATCTTCTAGAAGGTTACTACTAATTTCCTACTGAAATAAATAATTACTAATAGTTAGCTATCACTACTAGTAAGTAATGATAGGGAAGTTAAATAGCTAGTTGAAGATATCCTTACTATAAGGATATATTAAATAAATAGAAAGTATTACTAAGAAGTCTTTATTAAGTAATAATAATACATAGATTCTATATAAGAGCTAATTAATATTATTATAAATATAATAGTACTGGAATATTATAAAGAGATATATAGACTAATAATAAGTAATAATAATAACCTAGCTTATAAGTTATAGCTAAGTAGTAGCTAGGAAAAAAGGAGGTAATATTATAAATTATATTTAAATACCTAGCTAGAACTATATTTAGATATCTAATATTAACCCTTCTACTTAAATAGGGCTTTAATAAGCCTTAAGTAGTACTATATATATTTAGATTTTTCCAGGCCTTTATAAAAGCTTCTCTTTTACCCCTTAGTTCTAAATAAATAGTATTTTATACTACTTATAGTTGAATAAGCTTAGGTCCAGCCCTTTATATATATTAATAAAACTTATAAGGAGAATAAGAAGTATAGTATTAATATTAAGAGTATAAGAACTAACTAGTTATATTATTCCTAATCTTCCTTAGCTATTTATAAAGAAATTATAATACGCTCTACTTGTTAAACCTTAAATTTAATCTTATAAAAAGTAATTTAATATACTATTTCGTAAATATGATATTATTAAGGGATTCTAGGAAATGTTTAAAGTTGGTTGAAAAGGTTAAGTACTATCATCTTGGAGTTTTAAGATTATTCTTATTTTAAGTATTGAAATCTTCTCATTTAGTAAATTAAGTAATAGTATTATATATATAGTTACTATTTATATTGGTCTTAATTTTATAATAAATAAAGTAGTTCTAAAAATAGCGGATTACTATACTATTCTTACGTTGTTACATAGATTCAAGTTAGTTTTTAAAATCTTTCTAGAATGTTTAAAAGAGCTTCTAGTAATATAGTACTATATATTTATAGAGAACTATATAGTAAGCTAGGAAGGTTGAAACTCTAGAGGTATTATTTATTAATAAGTTAGTATAATTAATTCTTTCGATATTCCTAAAGAAGTTAGTATTTATATAGTAAAGAAGTTTCATAAGTAATACAATACTTATTTTTAATATTAATACTTTAGAAAAGTCAAGAATATTTAAGGGTAATCTCTTAGTTTTAGATATCATATTAAATATTAGAATTAAAGTTAAGAATTTTATTAAGTGGCGTAGTGATGTTATTCTTAGCTAGAGTTATGAAAGAGAAACAAATAGAGAGAAATATTTTCAGGAAACTATATAGGTTTCTTAGAATTAGGAAACTAGGAGGACTATAAATCCTAATATTATACCAATCTGATATTATTCTAAAACGTTATTATATTTACTAAATATATTCTAGTAAATAATTATATTAGGTATATACTTAGCCTATTAACAGTACTATAGGGAACACTTTATTTCAAACTAAAGTACAAATACATAGTTAACTCCTTAATAGTAGTATAAAAGATTAGTATATAGTTAAAAGGCTCCTAGTAGGGTTTCAAAGTAAAAAATAGTCTAAAGTATCTAAATAATAAATCTTATGACTTTTTATTTTATATAGACTTTAGGTAAAGGGTTTTATAATTATTTATTTTAGTATCATAAGCTTTACTAATCTATAGTATAGTAATAGTAGAAGGGCTAAGTATTAGTTCGTGTTAGGCTTTCTAGAGGGTAATATATATTATATATAATTTTGCTATATAGCTATAAAGTAGTATTCTAGTTATCGACTTTTGGAATTATATTATATAGTATGTCGCATTAAGTAAAGCTTTGGATCCATAGTGTAGTAACTACTTATTAATTCTTATATAAGTAGTTATAGCTAGTACTAGGTATTTAGTACTTATTACTTATAGGGCGTAGAAGGTATACTACTACGTCTATAGTAGTATATATAGTTACTATATACCTTACGGTATAATATCACTAAGAATAACTATAGTATATAGTATACTATAACTATAATATATAAGGTAACGTATAATATATAATATAATATAACTATAATATATAAACTACTATAGCTATAATATATAAGGTATTGTAATTATAGTATATCTAGTTTGAACTATTTCTAGTACTCTATAAAAATGAATCTTTTTATATTTACCTTATTTACTAAAGGACTACTAGAGATAGAAAGGTAAGAGGAGTACATATTTATAGAGCGACCTTTATATGATTTATTCATGTGGAAAGACTGTAGAACACTTTATTACTTCTATTAGAATAATAGAAATAGAAGTTCTTAAGATATTAAAATAAATCTAATATATATATTAGCTAGTTCTTCTAATAGGCTTCTTATTTATACAGAACCTTTCAGTATTATTCTTAGTAACTTTAAGTTTATAGACAAATATTTAAATTGAATCAAGGAATATATTAACAATTTCTTTTATAGTAAAGCTAAACTATTTAACTAAACTATTATCATATATATTCTAAATAGTTTAGAAAGAAACTATACATATTCTATCATTGTAATTACTTAGAATCTTAGATCTAAAAAGGGTTCTTATAAATATACATTTTATCTTCTAATTTATAAGATAATTTTAAAAGGAAAATTTAGATTTATTTTATTAACTTTATAGTTCAAAAGGATTTTAAGACTAAAATTATTCAATCGGTCTTTCCTAAAACTATTAAGAGACTTTAGAGCAAATAGAAAAGTATTTTTTATAATTACTATTAGTAAGCTAATTACACTAATAAGAACTATTTTAGTTTTTATTTTAAAATAGCTCCTATTTAAACTGAATTGAAAGGTACTAAGAGTCTTTTTGAGCTTTCTAAGAAGAAAGAAGATAAAAAAGATAAGACTAATAACTTAAAGTTATTAGAATAGATAGATAAGTAGGTAAATTAATAGTTAAGTTATTACTATAGATAACCGTGAAATCAGGAGAAACGTAATATAATAAAAGTAGTTTTCTCAACATGAGGATTTGTTTAAAATATTCGTAATAATAATAGTTAAATAGAGGGAGAAATAGTAATTCGATTAATAGTATGATTAATTATTTCTAACCATTATTCGTAGAGATATTAAGGTTATTATATAGAGGGTTTATTTTAGAGTTCCGGCTATACTACTAGAGTTCTAGCTATAGCTGTAGTATATAGGCTACTATAGCTATAGTATATAAGGTGTTGTAACTATAATATATATACCCTAGCGTAGTATATAAGCTATTATAACTATGGCATATACTATAGTATATAACACACTATAAATATAGCGTACAGGCTAAAACGTAACGCATATTACAACGTAGCTACAACATATTAGCTACTATAGCTATAGCGTATGAAGCGCTATAACTACAGCATATATAGCTTAAACTACTTCTAATATCTTATAAAAAAGTAAACCTCTATATCTTTACCTTATTTACTTAAGAACTACGAGGGGTAAAAAGGTAAAGTAAGTATATATTTATAGAGCGATTTCTATATGATTTATTTATATAGAAATATTATACTACTTCTTATTACTTCTATTAGAATAATAAAAATAGAAGTTCTTTATATATTAGAATAAATCTAACATCCCCCCATAAAATATATTTCAATAGTATATAGCTTACTTATATAAAAACTTATAAAACTTAATAAAAGATAAAAAGAGAAAAATTATACAAAATCATAAAACCTAAAACTATAAAAAATAAAAAAAATAAAAACTTTTTAAAATATCTTTTCGTAAAATTTAAATAAAATCCATTTAAACTCTACTAAGCCTAAAAGCTTAATTAAAATATTAGCTATATTATCTTCAGTATTTATATAATATATAACAATATTTTTATTTCT
>QAPF01000849.1:0-18456 GCA_004367935.1 Colletotrichum sidae | reverse complement strand
ATAAATAGGACGTAGTTATTAGGCTATTAATGAAGAATTTTAGATTTAAATATAAGAAGTTAGTATTAAGGTATATTAAGGTCTTAATAATAAAGAAGATAGGAAAATAAATATATAAGATATATCTACTAGAATAATACTACTAGATATATAATATTTTCCCTATCTCTTTATTCAAATTATAAATAAAGTAGTAAAAGAATATTAATAGTTAGGCTATCCTTCTTAAGTTAGAGGATAACCCTATAGAATAAAAATAGAAGAAATTATAAGAAAGTAAGGAGATAGAAATAATAAATACTTTTTTATAAAATAAGCTAAGTAGCCTATAGAATATAATAAATAGAAGATTATAGTTAACCTAAATAATATATAAAAAGCTATTTAGAAATTTAAAAAATAGATAATTTAGTACTATAGGAAGTAGGATAATTAGTATAATATTAATACTAAGTACTCAATAATAATATCCTAAAAAAGGGCGAAGAATAATTCTATTAATTATTTAAATAATTTAAATATTATTTTAAGGGGTATATCTTTAAGTTAGAAAAAATTAATATATTTTAATAACAACTTAGTTAGTATATATAAATAATACAGTTTTTATACCTAAGGCTTAGGCGTATTCTTATAAAAGTATTCCTAACTTCTTTTTATAAGTATAGTAAGAATAATACGTATTATAGGAATAATAAGTACTATAGGTATAATAAATACTAGAAATATGGCGACCTACTTAGTAGTAGGAGCTCTCTTAATAACTATAGTTTTCTTTATTAAAATAACCTTCTTAGAAATAGTAATTTTAGAAGTAGTAGACTTTTTAATAGTAAATTAATAACTATTAAATATAAAAGCTATAGGGGTAGATAGAATAATATTAGAATAAGTCTTATACTTCTTAATAAGAAGTCTTTTTACTTAGGTATTATTATTTATAGGCTTTCTTTTAATACTAAGTATAATATTATTATTAGGAGTAGGATAATACTAAAAGCTTACTAAGTAGATTTTAATAGAGGAAATATAATTATCTATAGTAAGTATAATTATATTAATATTACTATTAATATAATAAGAAGGCTATAAAGGGATCTTTATGACCCTAGATCCTTTATTCTTATTATTCTTATTATCCCAATTATTATTACTACTCTTATTTTTAATTTTAATACATAATAGTAAACTAGGGGTATATATATTACAAAATATAATAATATTAGACATATAAGGAATAAGCTAACTATCAATAAAAATAATAAAATATTTAGGTATATTATACTAAGTATATATAATTAAATAATAATAAAATTTATTATTAAATTAGAATAATTATAAAATAGTAGGAGTTTTAGTACCTTTAGGTATTAAGGCGTAATAAGGTATATCAAGGAAATAAATAAGTTATTATTCTAAAGTAATAATAGGATTATTATTATAAAAATAAGTAGGCTATATAGTGAATAATTAGTAAAATACCTCTTCTATAAATCCTAGAATATTAAACTATTCTATTAATTAGTAGTAATACTAAGGTAAGTATTTAGTAAACTTATAGTAATAAGGTATATAATATTTAAATACTTACAAATAGCTAATATCTCTTAAAAAAGAAGATATTCTAAGCTAAACTTCTTCTTTTATATATTTATAAGGGGGTTATAAATAATATTACCTATATACTACTACTTTACTAAAACCTTAATAAAAGTATAAAATAACTTACCTTTATGTTTAGAAATTAAGATATTTTACTTGAATATTTAGCAATAGATAATAATCTAATTCTAGGTTACCTAAGTAGTACTATATAACTTATAGGAAACCTGAAAAATAAAAGTTAATAAAAATAATAAGTATATAGCGAAAGAATAATTTATATTATAGTATTTCTACTTATTCTTTTTATAAAAGAAATACTTTAGTATATAGTTATTAATAATATAGAATAGCCTTTCTATATTAAAATAGAATAAGGATAAATAATTAAAGTAAGATAAATAATTACTAAGCTTTAAGTAGAAGAAACCTTTATTTATAACTCCTTTATTATTATAGATAAATAACTATAGAATAATAGTAATAATAATAATATAGGATATTTTTGCGAAATATATAATATATAAATAATAAAGAAGAAAAAGAGAAGGGGAAGAGAAGAAAAAATAGCAACTAGGAATAACTAGTAAGATAATATAAAAAAGTATTAAAAGGATGAAAATAGTATAAATAAGAAATTAAAGAATAATAAGATATATATAGAAGAAGTAAATAATATTTACTAAGTATATAGTAAAGTAATATAGGGGATTATAGTAAAATTTAAAGAATTATTCCTACTAGAATAATACTGTAAAATTTGAAAGTATTAATATATCGCCAGAATAATAATAAAAATATTTATAAATAATAAAAAGAATAAATAGGAATCTAATAATAATAATAATAAAAATTAGTTTTATTATTCGGATTACAAAGTATTACTTAAATAAATAATTATATTATAGTAGAATGATTATTAATATTAAAGAAGTATTTTATATAATAAATAATTAGTAATAATATATAGGCCTTATAATAGATATTAAGAAGTATATAATTATAACTTTAGAGACTAAGGTTTTTAGGGGGGGAATAATTATAAAAATATATTAATAAGACTATATAATATACCTAGTAACTAGCTAGCTATAGCTACTAAGATATTAGAAAGAATTTTCAGCTAAAGAATTACAATTTAGATCCTTTAAGTAATAATCTATATAGTAATATAGACCCTATCTATATATCCGAACCTTTCCTAGTCAAAGCCTTTAGCTATACTCTTACACTTTTATATAGATAGACCAGATGTTATAATTCTAAATCCCTTTTAACTTAAGGATAAAATATAACTTAAAGTTACCCATATTCTTAAATAACAATTCAAAAAAGTAAAGTAGTTATTTAATAAAGAATTAATTAAAATCCTAAAGTAGGATTAAGATACTTAAGGTTTAACTCTAGTAAACTATTATTAACTAAAAGATTAATAATAGTATAATTTAACAGTTAATTAATAGATTAATAGTCCTATGACTTATAGTAGTTAAAAGTTTAAATCTTATAAAAGATACTCTTTTATAAAAGTTTGAAATAATTTAAAGTTCTAATTTATAAAAATCTTAATAGATCTAAAATTCTAATTTATAAAGATCTTAATAGATCTAAAAGCTAGTTTATAAAAGATCTTAATAAACCTAAGAGCTAGTTTATAAAAGGTCTTAATAGACCTAAAATATAAGAGATTTTCAGCTTCTATTATTTAATTATCTCTTTTATTAGCCTAATAGTAAACTTATTACCCTAATTAGTATAGTCTCCTTATAGATTCATCCAATATCAAACTAATTAATTAATAAGAAGAATTAATTAATTAGTTAAAATAAATATAAAAAGAATAGACCACAGAGCCTTATAGAAGTAATTGAGAGAAGTTTTATATAAATAGATAAATATAAAGAAGTTTAAGATTAATTAGTATAATCTCTAATATAACCTAAATAAGTATTAATAAAGATATAGATATTAATATTAATAATACGTATAAATAGAAATATAATATAAAGAGAGAAGTTAATATAAAGCTAGACTTATAATCTATTGAATTAGTAATAAGTAACTACTAAAAATTAAAAAGGAATTAATAACTCTCAATTATTAAAGAATAAATCATTTAGAATAATATCTAAAAATAATACTAATATTAATATAAATAGTAATAATAATAAGAAGTTCTAGAATAATATCTAAAAATAATACTAATATTAATATAAATAGTAATAATAATAAGAAGTTCAGGTTCTATAAGAAGTAGGGAACTTCATAATATTAATATCTGAATAGAATTTATTTTTAAAAAGATTAACCTCACATTATATAGAGCTTTCAGCTCTATTATACTTAGGCTACTAAGTAGTCTATTTACTAAATATTCTAATCTTATAGTTTAATTAATTTAGAGTATAAATAATTAAAATAGTATAACCTTAACTCTAATAATTGATTTTCTATAATAAATAGAAAATATAGGGTTATAAGAATAAAAGAGAATACTTAAGCCCTTAAACATTTAAAATGGGTTGTTAGGATAAATATAAGTAATAGCTAAATAGCTAGAATTCTAACAGGGGGTAATAATGAGATATCCCTAGCCTTTTAATATTATAAATAAGTAAGTTTAATTTAAAAACCACTTTATAAGAGTTTTATTAACTTCTTATATAGGTATTTTATATTAGATTAATTAGATATCTAATTAATTAGTCAATTAGAAGCTCTTTTTTTTACCAAACAGTCAATCAGAGACCCCATATTATACCTGATTGATCGGTTAAGTGCGCTGCCTACGATGGGCTAGGGCAAGGATCAGTACGTCTTCCTTAAGTATGAAACATTTCGCAAGATTAAGTACCAAAGGGATATACTGATGCAGTAATATATCCGGGTACCGGATACTTGTAGATTAACACGGGGTAATACCTCGGAAAGCTTTCTCGATGGCACGCAGTGACATCGTCAGGCTACTCTGGCGGGCTGCAAGCTTCCAGGAGCAAGTCCATGGCATTTTTTATCGAGTTCAGTAGAGCCTCATATCGTGGTATAAGTAAATTAAAGTCCCTTTACATCGTTGAGCGACCCTTGTGGCCCACCACCTCTTGAACAGAATCTCTGACGTCCGGCCTCGGTCCGCTAATTGGAGACGGCTCCGTACCGGCTATGGCTCCACACCGGCGCCGTACCCAGCGTCCAATACTCCACTGCCTCCTTACTTGCCGTGTCGGCCACCCGAACCCTCACCATGTCTCCCAACACCACTCCTCGCAGCTTCAGAGCACGACCATCTCACTAAGCTCCTACTACACATTCCAATCCTTCCACGTCACTCCCAACCCCCCCTCAAGCCGCGCAGAGCGTCAACAGCACGTCCTGCTCCGCCGTGCACACCTTCACCTGGCTCCCACCGGGATTCACCCCGCCCGCCCACACAATCGCCGGACAGCTCCCCAACCTGCTCGCCGCCACGACCTTCTTCCCGGCGAACGGGGCGCCGAACACGGTGCTCAGGTCATACCACACCTGCCCGCCGTCGAGGTTATACGCAAAGTTGAGCTGCGCGGCACCCGTGTAGAGCCCGTCGCGCGCCGCCGTGATCTTGAGCGTCTTGCCGCCCGTGACGGCGTCGCGGGTGAACGTCTCGCCGTAGGATCCGCCGTTGGGGCGGAGGGGCCCGACGGCGGCGACGCTGCCGCCGACGGACCAGAGGGAGACCTCGGTGGCGCAGTTGTTGACGACGACGGCGCGGCCGAGGGCGGCGATGGGCGCGGCGAAGGCGAGGAGGGAGGTGAGCTGCATGCTTGCGGTTATCAAGGTAATTGTTGATTCGGTGATTACGTTGGGAGTTGCTTGAGTGTCTGTGCTTGCTGGTGTCGAGCATTTGGATTGGCACATCGTGGTAGCTTTTATACAAGTTTGGAAACACAATCTCAACAGCCTGACAACTACAGACGTACATCATCTGCATCTGCATCACAACCCGGGCGACAGGCGTAAAGGATCAATACGAACGTCGATCCCAAATGCCACGATGTTACCCAAACAAGCCGGCGACATGACCGGAACACACCCGAGGGAATCAGCTCGTCCCCACGAATATCCCCCTTAGCTTTCAAGACCTAAGACAAGATCCACGATCACGATGTCCAGAAGCAATACGAAGGGATACTCAACCCCAAATAGGAAGTCGCGATGCGAGATCAATGCTGGAACAGTCACGGGAACGAGTGTCTGCTAGAATACGAGGAACACGGTCGCAAGCTGGACCCGTAAAGCAGACTGCATGCAACGTCGCGCTGCTGGATGTCGTTCCACCACTGGCGGCGTCGGTCCTGAGAGGCGCGATGGGGTTACAACCTGCTGCGTCTGTTCCCCGCACATTGGGACCTAAACGCTGTGTTGGCGGTTATGTACGGCACTGGGCTAGCCGAGGTGATGGCTAAGAGACAGACAGGCGGTAAGCTAAAGTCGGGCGGGATGGCAGTCTCTTTTACAAGTGCAAAACACCACTCTTCAGCTGGGCGAATGCGGAAACGGAAGCTCCCAGACAGCTGATGCCAGGTTTGGACGCACATTTAAATGCCCTTGCGTCAGCCTAAAGGGCGGCTTTCGCACGACGGTGAGTCGATACAACGTGTTTGCCCCCTGACCCAGCTCTACGAGCCATGATTAACAGCTCGGGCAAAGTCGATGACGCAATCACCGCATAGCACCATCTCAGGCAGTAAAATAGGCATAAGCAAGAATGGAAATTACTCTGTGCTAGTGAAACAAGAATATGAAGTGATAAATGTCAAGTCTTGTCGGGTATATTCGTATTCCATCATTCCTGTACGCCAAACACGTTGGAAACAAAAGTCGCCTATCATCTGAGCAGTCCGCCGCCGACGCCCCGCGTTTGGCGGCGGCAATCTGTGCCTCGTCCCCGAGCCCAGTTCCATAGCCAAGAATCACCCCGACATCCAAACTTATCTTGCCGCGCCATGTGTAAATCAGATTATTTTCCAGTTCCATCACTCCAAAGCTGACCATTAGGCAGCAAGCACAAATCGTCACGAGAAGTTGGGGGAGCCAAAAGTGGGCAGCGCCGACTCTTCCTTCTTGCGCTCTCTCTTTGCATAGATGAGACCACAGACATTGCAAAGGGTACTAGGGCCGTCGGGACCGGATCGCCACTCGGGTGTATCAACACGGTGGCACTTGTGGCATGAGTATTCGACCTTGCGGCGGTTCCTGTTTCGCCCCGGAGGGCTGGTGTACTCAGGGTCGAGTATATGAGCGACGTCCATGGCAGTTTGCTGTTGTTGGCTGCCCTTGCGCTTGTGCGAGCCTGGGTCATCCTTCCTTAAGCTGCGTATCTCATTGATATCGCGGGCGATGCTGTGCGATAGCCTGGTCATGGCACGCAGGTCGCTCTCGCTCGGCAAGGCGTGGTCGTTGGCGGTCTCGTAACCACCTTCGGGGCCCGGGCCATTGTAACCGGGACAGTGTTCAGTCAAGCGGAGAAGTTGTTTGGCCCCATGGCGAATCTAAAATTGGTTGACATGTTAGCAAATTATACAGAAGATGTAGACGCATAGCCTCGGGCAGCGACGGATGTGGGGTTGAAATGACGGATGCTATCCAAGGGGACGGATAAGGAATAAGCGTAGAGATAAGGGAGACCAACGCGCTGATGACTTTCGCCCTGCTTGAGATGGTTCAGCGACAGCCGGGGAGGAGTGGCAGAGTCGAACTGGCTGTCACTGCTCAAGTCGCCACGGTTGTCTGATGCGGCATTGGAAGCGGAAGCGGAGGCAGAGGCCGCATCGCGACGACGGCGCGACGACTCGGATCTCGGGGGCGAAACAGATCGTGAACCTTTGGGGCCGGAAGGCATCAAAAGGACCGATGGCCCTGCAGCCGGTCGAAGGCACAGGCTCCGCGCGTGGGAACGCACGGTGATGGAGTGAGAAGGAATTTTGATGGCGGTATGGGATTTCGGGATGGGATTCCCAGAACCAGAAGGGGGAAGATGGATTTCCCGATTGACGAACGACTGCGAGCAGCTACAGCGGTCTGGATCAGCGCTGGATGCGCTGGATGCGCTGAAAATGCAGCTGGTGGGTGGAACCGGGGGTCCGATTGATGTCTGTTGCCGTCGTCCGGGAAAATGATGGACGATTGATCGGTGGTGCGTGGTGGTGGCTCGATCTTCGGACAAGAAGCAAGTGATCGGGATCGAGACTTGAGTAGGAAATCAGTCCTGGGCCGACTTGTTTTAAACGGGGGGGAATCGACATTGCCTGACATTTGGGGGGAAGAGGAGGGGGGGCGACCTTCTGCCCAATTGCTAGTGTAGCAAGGAAGGCGGGTGGTGGTGTGTTTGCTGAGGATTACCTGAGCAAAGCACTCTGACTGGCGCCGTTGGTTCGGTACATCGCGAGGTATGGTTGGGCAAAGCAGAGGGTAGGTACCTGCTCAGCGTAGGTAGGTACCTTACCTGGACATGGGGACGTGCCTGGCAGATGTGGAGGCGAAAGTGGAACCCTCGACTTTCAGTTGGTCGACCCGAATGTCCACAGCAAGGGACCATGGGGAAACAGAAGGCGGCGTCCGCCGGCGTTGTTCTTTGCGGGAGAATCGACCAGTCAAAGCTGAGTCGTGACAGTAGCGCAGGCCCGAGGGGCGATATTCCATACCAAGCTGGGTGTACAGTGAAAAAAGGGAAGAGCGTCCCTGGCGGAAGATAGCCATGCAAACTGGCGGTGCATACTGCGTACGGGCACACCGTCAATCGAGTGCAATACAAGTAATATCCGTGCACAGTGGCGACTGAACTGGTGTAGGATGGGAAAGTGTCCGTATGAGAATGGGAAAGCGCAGGCGGACCTCAGCAGACAAGTGGGGACTATGGCGAAGAAAAGCAGGGAAGGGTAGGGAAAAGGCCTGGACCCTGAAAAAACTGTGACTGAGTTCCGTGCTGCGTTCAACAAGATCGCCAATCCGGATATGCGGAATGCAGCCAGATGGATGTGGCAGATTGAACTTCTACAGAATGCAGGCATCGACGTCACAGGCAATGGTATTCTGAATGAATGGGTGGACAAGTTCAAGAACAACTAGATTTTTACTTTGCCGACAGCAACGAGGACGTTGCTCTATTTTAGAGGGGGGCCAACTGTGGCACTACGCCACATTGCCACAAGGTGGCGCACCCATATGTATTAGGCCGCAAGGGCCATTAGCAGAGATAGCCGATTATGCCAGTTTCACCTCAGATTGTGCCACGTACCGTGACGACGCCTACAGGACTGGCAGATTGCGACAGGGGTAAGGCACGGCGGGCGATGCGGCCAATGGATGGCAACCAACGGGAGCGCTCGGGTGACCTGCTGTGGGCCTATCAGCCAAAGGCAGTTTCCGTTATCACGTTTCTCTGCAGGCGCGGAAGCTGCCAAGCAGAATCAGGGTCTTTTTCCTTTGTCGAGGAACCTACCAGCAGGTAGGTAGTAATTGCTCCTGTGAGTTGGGGGACCAGCTCCTGACCTGCTGTAAGCTGCGCCTCAGTGCAGTTGAAAACCGACTTACCGAGTACCTTAACTTAGACAAGCGCGGAGTGCGACTCGATGCTACCCACCGCCCTGTTACTACCTTTCCTGGTACTACAGGCGCAGGCGTAGGCGACGTCGTGCCCTCCACCTTCCAGCGGTGGTAGTTCTGAAGGGAGGTGCTCCTGATATCCCACGCTGCATCTTTCTCCGCGGCAACTACTGTGACGTAGTGACTCTTACCGCCTCCGCTAGCAGCCTGGAAGCCCCAGTCACCTGGCTGGAAATCCGCCTTCCGGATGCTGCCCCTCTTGCCCGACTGAAGGCATCACGTCATCAGCGGAGTCTATTCCGGAAGACGAGCTTCACTTCGCTTTGTTGCACGACAACAACGTGTGTCTATGGGCACACACATTCAGCTTGCATGCGGCCAATGACATCCTCGCAGCTACAGGCCTCCATCGAGTAACACCATGAATAAACTGTTACTGAGTCTTTTCATCTCTCCTTTTCGTGGGCTGCTTCCGGTCGCAGGTGTTGTTGCCCAATTGCGACCCAAGGTTTGACGATAATCACTTCCTCTTATAGCCGTTATACAATTCTCTCCGCTAACCTTGTCCTGATACTACTCTCTAGTTTCGATCCTATTCGAATCGCCACTCGTTGTTCTGGGTACACAAATATTCTTCCAAGCCGACGCTGCATGGATTGTACAACCACTTCGGTCCTGATCCGACGCTACAGCTCATCCCTCTGCGGGCTTCCACCTGGGGCCGTTCCTTGCTTTTTCTCGCAGCTCCAGCTCTCCCTTTGCGCCGGGTCGCCACCCATAAACTTGACCGCCGATGGATATGCGCACAGAGGTCGCCGCGGTGCTTCGCTTTCGTTGCCTCCGCTCAGCTTGAATCCCTCCAATACTTCCGGAAACGACCCTTCTTCGACCCATGCCCGCAGTTGTTCCAGGCCTCTGAGCGGGTAAAACGTTCCGTTCAGTCCATAGCAGTGGTACACCCCAGGCGCTTCGAAGTGGCGATAAAACTGCGGAGCTGCTCCATCCTTTTCCAACACGCGGTCGTAGTAGTCTCTCGACGTTCGCATCGTCACGCACTCGTCGGCCAGTCCGTGCCAGCTGATCATCTTCTTGCCGAGCTTCTTGAACTCCGACAGGTCTGGACTGTTGGCTCCGATGAGCTGGTCGTACTCTCGCCGGCTCTGTTCGAATGCCGCCTCCAGATCGGCGAGCCGCATCCCCTTTACGTCGTATCCGGCGTCTTTATGCACGAGGTTGCGAATCCATTCGACTGACATTCGGAACGGGTGGCCTACGCATTTCTTGTCGGGCGTGCTGCAGTTGACATTACCCAAGCCGAACCGCCCCGTGAAAGGTGCTCCGATAGGATACCCCTTTTCCAGCCAGAGCGGGTTGCCGTCGCCGTCGTGCGGTCCGCGCCAGATCTCGTGCGCAATCTCCGCCGCGGCGGCTGACATTATCATCTTTTTGTCACCACAGTCTAGCTCTTTTCCGACCACACTCGCTGGATCAAAATCACACTTATCGGGATCCGCGATGATGTTGTCCTTGACTCCATCCAGTTCATCGCACGCCTCCACCGCCAGCCGGGTCATGAGAATCAGCTCGCAGATGTGCGGGTAGACCCCTTTCTGGTTCATGACGAATTGCGGCCAGTAGGTGCTGATGATGAGGCTCGGCTGGTTGACCGCCGGTGCGCCCGAGAGGATGCCGTCGTAGTCACCTGGGTACCGCTGCGCTTCGATGATGCCTTGCCTGCCGCCAGTTGAACATCCGCTCCAGTACGAGTAACTGGCTGGCGTGCCATAGTACTGTTCGACGATACCTTTGGCAATGACAGTCATGTCGTGCACCGAAACATGGGCGTAGTTGACAAGCAAACGCTCGTTGACCGTGCCATCAGCCTTCAGCGCCCATGGCGCCTCCTCCCATGTTCTATGATCATGGCCGGCATCCGTTGAGCTTGCTGTTGACAGTCAGCTAACAACCTTGTAAAATGATGACGGCGCTTACCAGCATATCCGTCTGCAACAGTTGCAACGACCTTTTCGCTGCCGAACTGCCCGGCGGAATACCCTCCGCCTCCGACACCTACAAACCTCCCATTCCACTTCTCAGCCAAAGGCAGCCAGATTTGTACCTGCGTCACGTCGTCGAACCCCGTGTGGACGTACTTGACTGTGACGTTACAAAAGTCCACGCCCGATTTTGGGATGGCTGCGCGACCCTCTGGGGTTTTGGGGTCGAACGTTAGGCCCGTGACGGTTTGGGCGGTCACGTTGACGAAAGAAGCGCCCTCAAGCGGTGGGAAACGAAACGATGCAGCTGTGCAGCCTCTTGTCGCATCTATGACTGCTGTCGCAGCCGTCGCAGTGCAGCAACTCGCGAGCATGGCTGCCACAGAGACACTTTTCATTTTGACCACATCGACGTTGGATGCCAACTAGCAGGTTGTCGCTTGTCGAACTGCAAGATGCCGGCTGCAGATACGGCTTCTTGGATTTCTTATATTGGGTTCCTGGATTTCATCTATCGAACCAAAGTTCGAAGTACGTGTGGTGCGAGACGGCAGCTCCACGTTTGTGTGCTCAGACGTCGGCCTGTAACGGAGCTTACGTTGCGGCAAGATTAGCTCAGACGGACGCTCGGGAATGTCGAGGATCCCGCACGCATGAGAAAAGCTTCCCTGCATACGATCTCAGAACCCCTCATCAAATGAAGGAAACCGGAGAGAGCCCATGGCATTCAAGTAGAATCGCATGGAGAGCGGCGGAGAGTGGGTGACATCTGCTAGCAATGCAGTCATGCGGATGGCTGGGTGGTCTCCTAACTCCTTCGCACGCTGACTTCCCATCTGACCCCACACGAATGCATGCCGGCGCATAGATCCGAGGCGATATGTGCGTACACGTCGATAGGGCTGACTTAGCGCGTGTATGTACAAGGAGTGTAGACGCAGATGTCGTTGTTTCTTCGCGGGTTCGTGTGCGGTGTCCGAAATCGAGAAGCGGAATGCGCATTTGCCACAGCTGGCGCCATGCCACGTGCCCAAGGCGCAAGATAGTGGAAGGCTACCAGCCTTTGGTGATTCTGCGTGTCGTGTCACTGGGTGCTATAGAAGACCGGAAGGCGACGTCGCCGTGGACATTGCACCATGGTGTTTTAGGTGTCGCAATGCTGTCGGACCTCACCGTTGAGAAGGGGGACAAACAACAACCCAGCTATCTGGCTTCGCTAGCGACTATTCTGCAGGACGGCCAGCATTTCTTCATTCTGCCGCCAAGCTCTCGTCGGTCCAGCAAAGCGCGTCTCGAATCGTTGCCACGCCTAGACTCATCTTGGCGAAGAGGCGATCCTTGAACGAAAGCTCTTGAAATGGAGAAGGCTCATTTACCGCCCGAATTGCCGAATTACTATGCAGACATATCGCATTACTGCCGCCAGCCCAGCCACTGCCAGCCAAAGCTAGGCTCTCTGTAGTGTTTGATAATCCAAAGTCTCATAATCATATAAGCTTGTGTGGTCCTCAGCAAAGCCAAGCCAGAGGCCTCGGCCAAGACGTCGCGGCAACTGTCACCCACGCCACCTCAAGATGCAGGCAAGGAGGGCCGCCAAGTTGAGTCACGTCTTGGACCTTGGTCACGCTATTGGCTAATCTGTCATGGGATGTCTCGCATGCCCTCGGAGGAGAAACATATGCACTACTGAATAAGCAGAGAGGCGCGAGGGCTAACTCCATTCCCACGTGTTTTCCCACCAAACAATCCAATTTCTTTCCAGAGCAGAAAGGGAGAGGGGTCAAAGTTGAGGGGGCAAACCCGAATCGTGGTCGTCTAATCATGCCTAATCGACGGCGGAGAGTGGGCAGATACCGTCTCGAGAGCCAGGAAATGGGAAGGGTTGATATTCAAGCATGGGTTCATGCATACGTGTTCTGTGTAGATGCTCCTTGTTTCAGGAGGCTGAAACGGGCATGTCGTGGATGGCTCCACTGGACTGATGTGCTTCCGGGCTCGGGTTTCTTGCGACGCGACGACGCCGGGTATCGTGTCACTCAGTCGTGGTCACGATGTCGGATTCCCGGTGGTTCGTCTACCAGTGGGTGGCAGAAACAATCTGTTATCTAACACAAGAAGAAACTTCTCGTCGCTGTCAGCCCATCATTTCAGACTACGCAGACGGGTGTAAACCGGTCGAGTTCGCAGCACAATCGGCGACTAATGAGTCCGAGATTTGGTTCGGCAGCGCGAGTCGTTCGCAGATCCGCAAATCGCCGCTTCGAGCTGCCCGAGTCCACATGCCACCGACCCCGGTCCCCGACTACTCTTTTCTCCCACCCCGAAACGGACGATGGCCCCGAGGAACCAGCCCACCTTGGCTTATTCGATGGGACTCGACCTAGATGCACCACTCAAGGGGTGACGCCGTGGCTGGCAAACCCCCGTACTGAAACCCGCAATGAGATGACATGAGGGAGTCGGTTAACCTACTGGCAGAAATTCCCAAACCCCCCATCTACAACAACCTACCCCCTCCCCACTACACCCACTTTTCAATTGGCTATTGCAGGGTATATACTTATACTGTTTTTCCCTATTAGAATGACCCTTTTTTAATATATATTATAATCCCTGCTTATGTTAGCTTTGTTTTAATTTTGATATATGTTTTTTTTTAGGTTTCTATAAGGCCCCTTTTATGCTATATCTTCCTCTTTCTTTTTGCTACTAGTTTTTTTTTTATATATAATTTTTTTATCTTATTTTTGATATTGTTATTACTTCTTTTTTTTTTTTTACCTTATTACTGCTTTGTATGGATCTTTCTAAATAAACCTAGTTTGATTTTCTTACTAATAGTTTAATATTACTAATGATTTCTGAAATTAATACTTAGTGCCTTACCCCTCTAAAGGATTTATACCTTAATTATAATAATGCTATATATAGTAGAGACTAAGTAGATATTAATAAAAAAATGTTTAATAAAGAAGTTATAAGTATGTCTCCCCATAAGTTTTATTTTACTTTAGCTACTACTAATTATTACTTATGTAAAGATTTAAAGTAAATATTAAAGTTACTATAGTAACTAAAGAGGTTTTTAAGGTTGAGATGATTTAAATTAGTTATCTTGTGATCCCTATTGATATTAAAGCTATTTAGAAGTGTTTTTTTATTCTTAACTTTACTTTTTTTGAAAGTCCTATTTAGTTTAAGGCTAATTAGCTTTTTATTACGAACTTTTTTATTATTTATACTTTTTGTTATACTAATTTTAAAAAGTTTATTATTATTACTTATTACTACTACCTTTTTATTAAATAAAAAGAGTATATGATAAAGGATAAAAGTATTTGCTAGTGCGGTATTTATAAGGCTATCGCTTGCCTTTTTAGGGCTAAAATTATGTGGTATTATGTTAACGTATTACTTATAACCTATATTATAGTGTTTGTAGTGCGTACTAATTAGGAGCTATATAACTATACTTCTGAATAACTGGATTAAATATATATACCTCAGGGTTTCTACTAGTATATTTCTAGTAAGGTGTTACGGCCAGCCTTAGGTCTAGCAGAGGCGAGTCTGTTAGTAGTAAGTCGAGGTTACGAGGTACAGGTAACAGTATTATCGTCGTGCTGATGAGATCAGGTCTTCAGGGCTTACGATGATCAGGTATAAGTCCAACAAGGGGTTATGAGATAATCACAGGAATAAGGCTAGGAATATCCAAGGATAATCACAAAGTTGATTGCTGAAGAGCTATGGAAGTCTGATCTCGAGCATACTCAAGCTCATCCTATATACAAGTCTGAATCCCTGGTACGTTCCTTAGTCGTAACGGGTCATATTGATCCCACATGATCCATTAGCCCCCAACTCTTACTGGATCACATTGATCCCAAATAATCCCTATCTTATCGTCACGTGACTTGTACCATAGTTCTTCCGCACCAGGTGGGGTCCTTGTTGTTCCCGTGTCATCCTGCATACAAAGGTCCTGCAGCCGCCGGATGTTATCCCAAATAATCCCTATCTTATCGTCACGTGACTTGTACCATAGTTCTTCCGCACCAGGTGGGGTCCTTGTTGTTCCCGTGTCATCCTGCATACAAAGGTCCTGCAGCCGCCGGATGTCCTACGGGGCGTTCCCTGGTCCTGTAGTTCCAACGGGTCGTAACATCAGGTCTCCCCTCCAGAGGTCTTGTCCCCAAGACCAACATAAGTAGGTGGTAGCCCCAGACGGGGTTGCTGGCCGTCCTTTGTGTTCTTCCATCTTTTTCTTGGCGCTGACACCATATCAGGTCGTGTTCAAAAACCTGATTCCCGCGAAAGTCGTCGGGTTCAGATCAAGCGAAACCGTCAAGCATTAGGTCTTCTGGTCGATCACTGGGGTTACAACACAATGCCGTGTTCTCCTTGCTTCCAACACAACCGTGTGTGCAAAATAGACTTATCCAATTCGAAACAGTGTGGCGAGTGTGTTGCGCGGGGCCTGACGAATTGCGATGGTGGTGATGTGGCCAATGCTTATGAGCGTTGAACAGTTCTTTTTCTCTTTCATGTGTGTTTATTGACTTTTTGTTTTTAGTAAATCGTTATTTTAAGGAGCAAAAGAAAGTAGAGCAAGAAGAACAAGAGGCCGAGGAGGCTCTTGAGGTCTTGCAGACGCAGTTGGCGACCACCCTAGGTCGTTTAACTCATCTTCAAAAGCAGAAGAGATTTCTAAAGGAGCGTGGTTCTAATTTAATTCGTCGGGAAATACAGTCGGTAGATAAGTGGGAGGCAGAAGAGTTATCGTTAGAAGCACAGGAATCGCGTGTGCTTCAGGATCTGTCCGCATGGGGGGCGTCTAACGAGGCTGATTGGTCTCTGCTTGGGACGGGCCTCGACCCGTCATCTCTTGTCGCAAGTGGTACCCCTGGAGGTGTAGACAGCTAGGTCGAGGTTCTTTGTTCTTCAGGGTATGGTGTTCCTAGACGTAGGAATGTTTTGTCTCCTTGAGGTCTCTTGTTTGGTCGTGAGTCGTGGGTGTCGTGATTGGCTTGCTGGCTCGTTGTTCCCAGTATTTTTGAAGTTCTTCAAGGTGTCTGACGCTGGATGCTGGTTCCCATGTGTTTTCTGCGTGACTATATCCTTTCCATTTGATGAGGTATTATATTTCAGTATTATCTTGCTAATCAATATGGTCGATAATTCGTTCTACTTCGTATTCTTGTTCTAGATCGACTTCGATATGATCTATTATGTGAGATCCTTTTGGTACTGGTTCGAGAAGTGAAATGTGAAAGATTGGATGACATCTCATGGTGTCTAGTAGTGAGAGTTCGTAGTTGATATTCGAGATTTTGCGAATGATTTTGAAAGGTCCGAGTTTCTTAAAGTCCAATTTGTCGCTCAGTCATTTAGTTTTAATGTTTCATCTAGTGAGGTAGACGCTATCTCCCTCCTCAAAGATTAGTCCTCCAATCCTTGAAGCGTTAGCATATTTACGCATTCGTTATCTAACGAATTCGAGTTCTTTTGGAAGTTCATCTTGGAGTTCGCGAAGCTTCGAAACGTCTGCTATCACTTTAACTGCTTGTTCTCCTTATCGAGGTTCTCCGTATGCAGTGGGATTGAATCCGTAATTGAGGTAGAAAGGTGATTCTTTGGTGCTTTCTCCTACTGCGCTGTTGTAGGCGAATTGGGCTGTTGGTAATAAGGTAACCCAATTATCTTACTGGTAGTTGACATAGCATCTGAAATAGATTTCGAGGATCTAGTTGATGCGTTCAGTCTGGCCATCGGTTTGTAGGTGGAAAGCAGTAGACAGGCGGTGCTTCGCTCCAAGTTACGAAATCAGAGATTTCCAAAACTTAGACATAAAGAGTTTATCTCTGTCAGACACAATTTCCTAAGGTAACCCGTGTTAGCTGACGATGGTTCTGAGGAAGACATATACGAGGTCTTCTGCTGTACTTGATTCTTTATAAGGAATGAAGTAGGCGTATTTTTTTCCTGAGGTAGCCCGTGTTGGCTGACGATGGTTCTGAGGAAGACATATGCGAGGTCTTCTGTTGTACTTGATTCTTTATAAGGAATGAAGTAGGCGTATTTAGTGAGTCGTTCCACTATGACAAGGACACTGTCGTAGTGTACTCCGGTGAGTGGTTCTCATGACTTTGGTAGCTTAACGATGAAGTCTAAGGAAATCGATTCCCAGGGCTTTTGAGGCACTAGTAAGGGTTGTAATTCACCATAAGGCTTGTGTCGGCTAGGCTTGCTTTTGAGGCAAGTCTCGCAATCCTTAATCGCATTAATTACGTCTTGTCGTATAACCCTTTTGTCGTAGTGTTGTTGAATCCTTTTAAACGTCTTGGTGACTCCTTGATGTCCGTATGCTAGTGCACTATGAATATTTCTGATCATCTCATGCGTCATTCTTCCAGTCATGCTGGTACTAACTCATCTAGCGATCAAGAGCAGCTTCTATGCAGGCATAAGGTTTCTATCTATATCCGTTTTGAGGATAACCTGTGTTTCTTCTAGTACCGGGACGTCGTAGTCCGGTCTTCAACTAAGTACGTCGGCTCTTCCATTTTCTGTTCCTTTGCGGTAGATGATGCGAAAGTTGAACTCTGAAAGAAATTCTGACCATCTGATTTGTCGCTTGTTGAGGTTTTTGGACGTTGTGAAGTGTGCGAGGTTCTTGTGGTCCGTGTAGACCTGAACTTCGTACTTGGTTCCTGAGAGTTGTGGTCTCCATTCTTGGAATGCTTCGATGATAGCCATGAGTTCCTTATCATGGATCTGGTAGTTGAGTTCTGGTCCACTGAGTTTGCGTGAATAGAAGGCGCAAGGGTGAAGTACTCCCTTGGCGTCTCGTTGTCCTAGTTGTCCTCCTATGGCGTAGTCTGAGGCGTCGGTCTCAACTTCAAATGGTTTGTCAGGGTCTGGAATCCTGAGAACAGGTTCCAAAACGACCTAGTTCTTAATATCCTGAAATGCTTCTTCTTATCTGTTGGTCCAATCGAACTTGGTGTCTTTTCGTGTAAGTTCGGTAAGCAGGATCGTTTTCTTCACATAATCCTTGAGGAATCTTCGGTAAAAGTTGGCGAATCCAAGGAAAGCTTGGATTTCCTTGACGTTTGTCGGCATAGGCCAGTCCTTGACTACCTGAATCTTCTTGGTTGACATCTTGATTACACCTGGTGTGATAGTGAATCCTAAGTATTCCACTTGTTATACGTGAAATTCGCTTTTCTCTGGTTCGACTAGTAGCTTAGCTTGCTGAAGTTTCTGAAGTACTTTG
>QAPF01000848.1:0-17356 GCA_004367935.1 Colletotrichum sidae | reverse complement strand
ATTATTATTATTATTATTATTATTATTATTATTATTATTATTATTATTATTATTAGTAGTAGTAGTAGTAGTAATAGTAGGATTGTAGATGGCTATTAATTATAAATATATTGAAAGATAAAGAGAGGTTTAGTCTTCTATTATTCTCTTATATCTATAAGGCTAGTATTATCAAGATGCGTTAGTAGTATTATTAGTAACTAGCTAGTATAAGTCAATATTATAAGTAGTATTATAGTAAGTTTAATATTTTCAAGCTATTCTTATAAAGACTATTATATATCTTATAGTAGTTTCTAGACTAAAGCTTGATTTCAACTAAATATTATACTACTAACTTATTTCATTCTATTTACCTATAGAGATATATATAAATTATAATATATTACTAGGTTTCTTTCTATGTTAGAGATTTTATACTAAGTTATATATAAGGCTACTTCTTAAATAGAAGGCTAAATATATAATATACTACTTATTATAATAAACTTTATAAGAAGGACTAATAGCTTGCTTTCTACTATAACTATTAGTAGATATATTACCCCTTAAAATATAACTTCAGCCCTCCTATCCTCCTACTAATTACTATAACTAGCTTCTAATTAATTTAAAACTAAACCCTTTATAGCTATAGCTAGTATATCCACCTTATATTAACTTTTTTAATAATAAATAACTAATAACTCCTTCTATAACAACCTCATGGCTTTATACTTTTACAACTATTAATATATAATTCAAATATCTCGAGATATTCAATTACTACTAACCATAAGTATTCTATTCAAACTCAGCTTATTCTTATTAGTAAACAATCTAAATATATCAATCAAGTGCAACTAATATATAAATAATACTTATATAGATATAAATACTCCTAGTACAACTTAATAACCTTTAAAACTCCTATAATTATATTATTATTATACTTTAAAATATCTAATAACTAGTATTATAATAATGTATTAATATTTGAATATTATCTAATTAATACTTAGTCTTGAAAATCTTTAATTTAATATCATAACTTATAAGAAAATTAGATAATTATTTTTTAAATATTTATAAACTATTTATTAATTATAACGTTTAAAATAATTTTATTGAAATTCAATTTAATAAACTAATAGTTTGAAATTATAGAAGTTATAAGTAAATATTATTATACTTATTTTATACATCTCTTCTTATAGATAATTATATAGATTTTAAGGGGATTTTAAATCGATTATAATAAATATAGAGGAATAATAGGTTATAGAATATCTAGCTTTTATAAGTATTCTATTTTATCCTATCTTTAAGAAGTTTAAAAAGGTTTTTAACCTTATAATCTTAATAGTTACTTTTAGCTATATATATTAAGCTTCAACCTTAATAAAGCTCTCTCTATATAAATTATTATTACAAGATCTTCTATTACTATAGGGTTAAATATTAGAACTAGGGGTATAATTATCCACGATAATAAGTAATTTCATTACTATTTTAACTAGTCATAAGCTAGTATTAGTATAAATACTATTATTAGGTAAAATTTATAGTTAAATCTATATATAGGGTGAAAAGCTTAGATACTATTCTAGGTATAGAGTAAAAGTAACTAAATAATAAACTTTATTATTATTACTAGAATATAATTATTATATTATAATGAGTTATTAATAATATAGATATTTACCTTTGAATCTTATAACTAGTCTTTATCTAAAGCTTCTGTTATTCTTTAATAGTTTTCTAATATAAGTAGTATTAAATTATAGTGTTATACTTCTCTTAAAAAGTATAGGAGTCTTAAAAGTTAATTTATATTAAATAAGATTATAATTCTTTCTTAATATCTTTAGGTTAAAGTTATTTTTTCTTAAGTATTTTCCCTATTAACTTTAATTGTAGTTTATTTCTATCTGCTAAAGTATAATCTTGAGCAAAATATCCAATTTTCCTATAGTTATAATAAGTAAACTTGATTGTTTTGTTTAGTAGACTTAAAGCTTTATTTTCAATTATTTGAATTATACTAAATTAAATCATCAATAACGTCTTTCTATAGAAGTAAAGCTTATCTATAAGATCTACTTCCAATATATCTAAGCTTATTATATTTCTATATTAGTTACTAAATTCTATTCTAATAGTTTTATCTCTAGATGAGAAATCTATTCTATAGATATATAAATATTTGAAACCTTTCTCTTTGATTATTGTTCTTCTATTTAAGAAATAATACATCGATTTATTAAATTGTATAACATAATTTATAGGTTTAGACTTCTTAAATATAAGTAAATATAATTAATCCTTAATCTAGGGTTTGAAATAATCTCTAATTCTGCACTAATCCTTAAGACGATATACTAAATCTTCAATACTTTACTAATATAAATAATTAATATTATCAGTTTAATTAAAATCTTATCTTTTAACTAATTACTGAGATATAATTTATCTAGTTGATAAATCTAACTTCTTATTATAAAACTATAAGTCTTAAATATATAGAAAAATTATATTACTTATATAATTTGATTTTGATCAGTTTCAAACTAGTAGCTTTTAGGTATTTTCAACTAGAATCTTTTGAATTAACTTTCTAGAATTCCTTGAATTTTAGAATTCTTGGTATTCTTTTTAATAAATATTAAAGTTTCCTTTATTATAACATTTAATTAAACTAGTAATATAGAGGCATTATAACTGATTATAAATTCAAAATAACTAATACTTATTAGTAAAGTTATTCTTTCTTAGAATATCCATAATATAATATTTTATAAACCTAATAAAGGTTTAGTTTCATATAGTAGATTGATAGACCTAGTTTAGCACTAAACATAAAAACTAATATTTTTATATAATTCAATAATTTCCTCAAATATTTAGAATCTTCTAATTAACTTATATATTTAGCTACCTTTACTCTATATCTGGAATAATATCTAAGCTTTTTATTCTATGTATAGATTTAATTATAAACCTTAACTAATAATAGTATTCGTATTAATACCAGCTTATAACTAGTTAAAATAGTAATGAAATTACCTATTATTATAGATAATTATACTCCTAGCTCTAAGACTTAACTCTATAGTAATAGAAGACCTAATAGTAGTAATTAGGGAAAGCTTTATTAAAGCTAAAACTTAATATATATAGCTAAAAGTAACTATTAAACTTATAGAGTAAAGAATCTTCAATACCCTCTTCAAATAGAATAGAATAAAATATTTATAAAAACTAAGTATTCTGTAATTTATTACTCTTCTAAAATCTTGACAATAAAACTAAACTCTCCTCGAAATCTATATAATTACTTATAAGAAATACCTATAAGATAAAAATAGAAATATCTGCCTATAACTATTATAATAAAGCTATTAGTATATTAATCTAGGTTTTAATTCAATCATTCTAAATATTATAAGTAATAAGTAATTCATAACTATTCAAAAGAAATCATCTAGCCATCTTATAAACTACTATATTAAACTAATAATATTAGAAATTAGATATCAATTAAATAATACTTTAATATTCATATCTTACTATAATACTAGTTACTAGATACCTTAGAGTGTTATAGCGACGTAATTATAGGAATTTTAAAAGCTATCTAGCTATACTTAGTTTATTGATAATAAACTTATTATTTAGTTAATTTTACTCTATACCTAGCATAATATCTAAGCTTTTTGCCTTATCTATAGATTTAACTATAAATTCTACCTAACAATAGTATTCATACTAATACTAACTTATAACTAATAGAAATAATAATAAAAGTACTTATTATTATAGATGATTATACTCTTAATTCTAATATTTAATCTTATAGTAGTAGAAAACTTCGTAATAATAGTTTATATAGAGAAAACGTTATTAAAACTAAGGTTTAATATATATATAGTTAAAAGTAACTACTAAGGTTATATAGTGAAGAATCTTTTTAAACTTCTTAAAGATGGGATAAAATAGAGTATTTATAAGAATTAGGCGTTTAGTAACTTATTACTCTTCTATATTTAAGCTGTCCTTACTACAGCCTGGTAACTAGAATAATAGTATATTATACCTTTATAATAAATTCGAAATCCCCTTAAAATCTATACGGCCATTTGTAAAAAGAGAAGTTTAAGATAAATATAGTAGTACTTACCTATTAACCCTTATAATTCAAACTATTAGTTTATTAAATTAAGTTTTAACCAAACCATCCTAAAAGCTATAAGTAACAGATAGCCTATAAATATTCAAAAAAGTATCTAGCTATCCTATAAACTGTTATATTGAACCAAGAATTTCAGAAACTGAGTATTGATTAAGTAATACCCTAATATTAATATAATATTATAATATTAACTACTAAATACCTTGAAGTATTATAGTAATTTAATTATAAAGGTTTTAAAAACTATTAAATTATATTAGAAATATCCAGATTTAGATAAATATTACTTAAATATTAGTTATACTTAATATATTAAGGTTATTTATTAATAATAATAAGCTAAATCTTATCATACTAATATAGAGGTTATAAGTTAGCTTATATTAGTAGTAGAAAACTTTTATATTAGTAGTATAAAATCTTGTTTTAGGGGTAAGTAATATTTAGTTAATAAGTATATTAAGGTTATAGATATTAAGGTTATAATAAATGTTGAAATAGAATACTTATAATTGGTAGTAATTAGATATCTTGAGATATTTGAATTATATATAGCTATAAGGATAAAAAAGTATAAGAGTATAAGGGTATAAAAACGTAAAGTTATTATAAACAAGAATTATTAGTTATTTATTATCTATAAAAAATTATTATGAAGTGAGTATCCTAATTACTGAAATTATGAAGAATTTAACTTTAGATTAATTAGGAGTTAATTATAATGGTTAGTAGAAGAGTAGAAAGATTAAAGTTATATTTCAGGAGGTAATATACCTACTAATAGTTGTAGTAGAAAGCAAGCTATTAGCTTCTTTATTATAAACTTATTATAATTATTCTTTTGATATTTTTTAACTACATAAAAGATTTCTAAAAATATTATTATAATAATTAATAAATATTTTATAAGTATTCTATAAATAATTTACTATAATGACAAGATAATGAATCATTATAAATACTCTTAATAACTAGTTATATTACTATATCATAAAAAGTATAGTTAAAACTTAGAAATAGAAAATAATAATTAATATGATAAATATGATTTATTTAATATTATATATAAAGAATAAGTTTCTATATTTTATATAGTTATATAATATAACTTCAATAGTTTTATTATATACTATTCTATCTATAATTCTCATATTTACTACTAAGGCTTAAGGTTTTATACCTTTATTTCTAGGATTTTGTGGCCTTTCTGTAGAAACTTCCGGAATACTATTTCTCCAGTAAATCCCCGGGATTTCCCGTGGAATGCCTTAGGATCCCTCCGTTATACTTGGTCTAGGGCATGTGACTTACGCCTGGCAAGAGACGAACACCATATCCCGAAAATGCCTTCATCGGACCCTGCCGTCAACCTCAGCAATCTGCTGCGCTCTGCTTCTATAGAGGATCATGAGGAGGTTCTCAAGGCTGCCAATGCTTCCTTGCGACTGTCCAAGGATGATCTTACCGCCCAGAGGATTCGGGTCGTCGCCCTGCTCAAGCTCGATCGCTTCGATGAGGCGCTACGCGCCATCGCTGACGGCGGCGACAGGCTCGAGGACGCATGTCTTCTTGCAAAAGCTTACGCCCTCTATAAGGCAGGGAATCTTCACGAGGCCGGGGAAATTGCAAGAACTAGACCCCACAGGAGCTTCCGCCATGTTGCGGCTCAGATTGCCTACAGAGATGAGGACTTCAACGGTGCCTACGAGCTCTACAAGGAGTTGCTGAAGACTCCGCACCGCGAGGAGAACGACATCACCATCAACTTGCTGGCATCTCTAGCGCAAATGGAATGGAAAGCCGCCAATGACATCGATCTTGACACTGCCCTAAATACCGCAAAGGTTGAGGTCGACACTTTCGAGCTCGTGTATAACGTGGCATGCGGCTGCATCGCCCGCGGACAACTCACCGCCGCCATGGCGCTCTTACAGCGTGCCTTGCGGCTCTGCGACGAGTCCGAAGATCTGACCGAAGATGATAAACAAGCCGAGATGGTTCCCATCATTGTACAGCAGGCTTATGTCTACTGCCGACTGGGGAAGCTGGATGAGTCCAATGAGATTCTGAAGCGCTTGTTCCTTTCCAAGTATGTCTTCTGCCCTTCCTCCAGGCGAGACAGTCTTGCTAATAGTCACTCGGTGTAGTATATGGGACACTGAATCTAAGCTGATTGCGCTCAACAATAAGTCGGCCCTCGTAGCTGAAGTCAGGAATCCCTACCTGGCTCAGCGGGAACTGGACTCCGCGTTGACTTTGAGCAAAAATGCAAAGCTTTTTCAGCATCAGGAGAGCCAGCTGGGGCAAAACCGTTACATACTTGGCCTGCACGCGCACAAGTTTGACGGCATCTTTGCAAGTACCTCGAAATTGTTGGTCGTGTCGTCGCCTACGATCTGTACCGACATGAATAGCTTGTCGGCGATTAATGCCACTGCGTGGGCTTTGCGACGCTCTCATGTCATCGACGTAAAGGAGATCGTCCAGTTGCTCGACAGACGTCCCGTTGACGTCGGTCTACTTTTAAGCATCGTTCAGCTCTATTTATCCTCGAATAATCCTGGCGCTGCGATCTCCGTCCTGGAAACGTCTCTGCAAAACTTAGAGAAACATGGTGCATCGCAAGTCCGCTTCGCTCCCGGGCTTGTGGCGTTGACTGTTTCCCTCTATAGACAGCAAGGTCGTCAGAGCAGCGTGCGGTCAGAATTGGCCAAGGCCTCGTCATTTTGGGAGAAGCGGGACGGGCGCCCTGTTGACTCCTTGATTCGGGGTGCTGGCTTCGAGCTGCTCCAGTCGTCCTACTTGGACGACCACGAAACTGCAGGGGCTGCTTTTGAAAAGCTCTGCCGAAAAACTGAAGCAGACTCGGTTGCGGCTGCTGGTCTTGTTGCAGCATTCGCCGCCTCGGACAGCGCCAAGGTTGAATCCCACAACAAGAATCTTCCATCCGTCGACAGTCTCATTGGCAACATTGATGCCGACCGACTTGTCGCCGGAGGTGTTGCCACTTTTGCTATGCCGGCCAGCCAGGTGAAGAAGCGGCGACTTGAGCCTACAGACATAACGGCCCGAAGAAAGCGGAAGAGGAAGCTTCCAAAGGATTTTGCGGAGGGCCGGGAGGTAGATCCAGAGCGTTGGTTACCTCTCCGGGATCGCTCGTCGTACCGGCCCAAGGGCAAGAAGGGCAAGAAGAAGGCGACTGAAGCTACTCAGGGCGGGTTCGTCAAGGAGGAGATACTGGAGCTCGCAGGTGGAGCTGGATCCGTCAAGGTTGAGAGGGCACCCATGTCATCTTCAAATAAGAAGAAGAAGAAGGGTAAAAAATGACTGATACCTCGGGAGACCGGGACACAGGGACTCTGAATCACGAACATCTCTGATGCAGACATTACACACAAATGAATTGTATTAGTGGTTGCCGGAGATGATTGCCAATCAGGCGCTCTGTTGTAGGCATGCCGTCCATTGCTCAAATCCTCTTTCGGCGTCAAAATGCTATGCTGACACCCAGTTCCCCTTTCTTGCCATAAACCCAAATATAAGCAAGCCACTTGCTTCGAGACCACCCACGCTCACACGGCGTCTGCTAATTCATGGATCAAAAACACGTACAGTTTGATTGCGTCTGTCCCGACACAAGCCCACCATCGACAGTCAATAACGAAGAATCGTGACAGGCCTTCGATCCCAGAGTTAGGGCCTAGGCGTTGACTGTCTGGACAGGCGGCCTCGGAAGCCGCTGCGTCTTCTCCTCGAGGCCCATTTTCTCGTCGTCCTTCGGCATGGTTGTACTCTCAGAATGAGTTCTCGAGACGGCAGGTACGAGAGGCATATGATCGATAAGTCCCTGTGGACGGGCGACGTCGCACTTTTCTCCCTCAGCCCCGCTCTGGTTGTCGATTGGGGGCAACGGCGTTCGACGACCATCGGAGAAGCTCACAGCGACTTCACTCTCGCCGTCAGAGGGGACAAAAAGACGACCGCCTAGAGCTGGTGCCTTCGAGGCATGACCCGACGAATACTTACGATGAAGCTCCCTAAAGCTTCTAGCCGTCGCCGTACTGGCGCTTGCGGCTGATTCCCTCCGCTCTTTTGGCGATGGTGAACTGGCGAGGGCTTCATGAGAACCCTCCATACTTGCAGGTGATGGTGGCTCATCGCGCTGACCCTGCTTACGCTGCCTCAAACGTTCCTCGGGGGTAAATTGCTGCAGCTCTGAGCCGAAGTTTATGACCGACGCTTTCTTGCCATGGACCACAAAGCTACCAGAGCCTCTGGCTAGTACATCTTCACGGCCTGAGTCGTCTGGCAGACTACTAGTGAGCGTTTCTTTGCCTTTTCGACTGCGATGGTGCGACAGATGCCCAGCACTTTCCCTGAGTGTGCGCTGTAGGCTGCGTCTCATCTTGGTTTTGTCTTGTCTATCAATGGCACTGGAGTAGTCTCGGGACTCTGGGCCGTCAGGCTCGGATTGCAACCCAGCAGGATTCTTTTCGGGAGTCCCGCCATCACTTCTATAGTCTAGCAAGCCTGCCTGCTCCAGCAACACACGTTCGGTAGCCTCGACGACGTCGTTATGACTCCTGGAGGACCGTTCAACGCTCTTACCCTTTGAAGTGAAATATTGAGGCGGACTGTAGAAGGTTGGCTCGCCTGAGGACTGGCTAGAGCTTGGGGACGGCCTTCTGGATTGGGCACTTTTATTGGACACGGAAGCTTTCGAATCCCATGAGGTTTGGTGTCTATGAGAATCGAAAGTGGCACTTGTGGGTGGCGTCTGATAAGCCTCGGTTGCGGGAGACTCCGGTTCCTGCTGTGGCATTTTGGCAATTGCTTGAACCATGGACTTTGCGGCTGACGATCGCCGTCTTCGTCGTGCAATGGTCGATGCGGAGCCTGCTTCCAGCATCGGGAGCTTTTCCTGGAAAGGCAAAGTCTCAGCGCACCCATTTTGCGACCTGGTAGGTACTAGGCCCTGAAGTCGCTGCTCCTCGGCCAGGTCTTTCAATAAGACGTCTCGGTGGCATCTTGATTTCCACATATCCATACGAATCCACTTGATCTTAACGTCCATATGTGCTGCGGCAGACAGGACTTGATCCCGAGTTTTGGCTTGGATGGGTGACAAGATTTGAAGATGTCGAGCGTTTCGTAGGTGTATTTCCAACTCTTGCTCTTTGAGCGCGATTTCCTCATCCGCTTTGGCAACAGCTTCCACCATGGTTTGTCGTCTTTGCGCCTGGATAGACTCCGCTTCTTTGTGGTCAATCTGGCCGCGAACGATGCTAACGTCGCCGGTTGGAGTCTGAATGATTTGTGCAGAAGCGGAGCTACCGAGTCTCCTGATGCCGCGTCGACTCTGACCCTCGTAGTTGCCTCCTACGACGCCACGCATACGGACACCAGACGTTGTGAAGGCCGCAGCATAGTTTAGCTTGGCGAGCCAATCATTCATATCATCCTCATTGTCGGCTAGCAAGACCTCTTCCACAAATGCCCCCGGCCGAGCATACCTAAAAGCATTTTTGTGTTTCCTGTACGTTGAGTCCACGAGCGCAACCGCTTCCTTCGTTGGAAGATATCCGTCGGGTTTGAATTCCAGAAGTGGAGGTTTGAAGGTTATTGGCTCTTCGTAGAGGCCTTGCTTGATGTGAGAATCGTATTGATGCATGAGATTCTTGATCCACGCTGTATTCCGGAAGAAGTACAATTGCGCGCCGGTCAAAATGGCGCCCCATTCTTGCCAAGGCGACCTTGTCTTCTTCTTTTTGACATCCTTTCTCCACAACACCCCTACCTTGGTTATTTTGATGTCAACAACCCCTTGGGCTGCTTCAGCGGGATTAGTCGTGCCTTTTTCATCGCGAAAAGCATCCGGCCGTGACCTGGCCGATACAATCTGCAGAACTCCGGTTCTAAAGAATGTCCTCTGAAGCTCCTTGACGTTCAACCCCTTGGCGGTACCGAGATAGTCATAATGGTCTTCGAGTTCCATCACGTCCTTCAAGCTTGGCCGTAGTACATCTAATTTGCCGTCTATAATGAGCGTATAGGGATCAAGAGGTTCGCGACTGGACCTCCGAGGGGTTGCGTCCGACGCAGCCCCGGGGAAAAGTGTCTTGCGCTTGACCCTGCCTGCCATAAGGCGATCACCGGTGAGATCCAGATCGTCCTCAACATGAATGAACGGCGTATACGTGATGTTGTCGTAAAAGCACCGTAAGATTGGATCGGAGACACCCTCTCCTTGAGTGTTTTTCAGGTAATCAGGTTGTTGCATTTTGTGTTTGTTGTTTTTGTTGAACACGTCCGTGTGTAGGATGAGAAGAGAGAACGCGAAGAAGTAGGCCTGGTCCGTCGAGGCGTAGATACCTGGGTTGCATTCGTGATAGCGATTTGCAAAGGCCTGTAGGCACCTGTCTATCTGCTGTGTCTCCTTGGGTAATTCTGCTTCCATGAGCAATTTGCGAATTGCCATGTCCATCGGGTCGCCAAAAAAGCTAAAGCGGCGCATGTAACTACGGAGAACAGCCGTAACAAATGTATCACTGCCCTTGGATAGGGCACTCGCTATGATACCGCGTCTTAGTATCTCTTCAATCCTAGAGAGGTATTTGGCAGGCGTTTCGTCTTCGAACTTGTCTGGTAAAGCAATGGGTTCGCGAGCGATTTGCAGAGAGTTGTTTTTGGAAGTGTTGGACCCAGGAGTAGCCGGTGTTAGGGTACCTTGCCTGCCATGGGCGACGTCCGAGTTTTGGCGCAGTCTATTTAAACCAAATAGGTCTCCGAAGCTTTTTCTCCCAACAGACGTGGAGGTTCGGCTTGTACCCGGTCCGAGATAGCCGTCCACTGACTCTCTGCCCAGAGAGCTTAATGTTGAAGATCTGCCTCGCCGCTGGAGTCGGGCGCGCGTGGGCGAAGATTGACCGGAGTGGGTAGAACCAGGCCGAAAGAGGGCGGTGGCTGGCGACACAGCCCATTTGTTTGCATGCTCGGGGCCAGATGAGGGCAGGGATTCGGCATGAGCACTGTAGCTGGACGCAGGCCGGGAACCTGGTTGGGGGCGAGGGGTTCCTTGTCTAGAAGAAGTGACCGCCAGCGGATGAGAGGCGCCAGGGGACGGAGTTGTTATGGCGGCATTATCGAAGCCAATGCCAGGCTTACTTCTTTGAGGCAGATGTGATAAGTTGAACATGGGTGCCGGAGGCCTGGGTTTTCGTCGACCAAGACGGAAGAAAGTGCTAGCTGTATTGTACGGCGGCGAACCGCCTGACGTGGCGACAGTATTGGTTTGGTCGCCGGAGCTGGCGTCTGAGTACGAGGATTCGGAGACCCGGTTTGCGGGAAGCGACAACGCAGTCCTATCGTGAGGTTCACCATGCATGGGCGCCCTCGAAGAAGAGGGGCGGGTTGGTTCCTCGAAGGTGACTAGAGTTGGGCGGTTTTTCAAAGCCAAGTCCTCTGGTCCGGCTTTTCTCCTCGTTGATTTCCACGTCATCGCCCGGCTGGTACCTTCGCTATTTCTCGGCAATTCACCGGACCTTCGAAACCTGTCGGCCAATCGGACTCGAGATTGCTTTTTCTGGGGTATTTGCAAATCAGTGGTGGGCGCTGTCGTGATGATTTCAGGGGCTGATGAGGACAGTTAGCAAGATCAGATTGGGTCGGCTCAGGTCGCAAGTCTTTAATGTGGTATTGGAAGGGGTCATACGGCGAGGAACAGGCGGAGGCGTTTCGGCCTGCTGCTTGACTCTTAAGGACAGCTGCGAGTCGGAGGCATTGCGAAATCTAAGAATAGAGAAACGACGGTGTTTAAAAGTCTCTTCCTGTACGGGAGGCGTCTCCGGTCTGTCGGCTAGTTCAGCAGGATTGGGTCGGTCCGGGAGATCAAGGACGGAATCGGTTTGCGTAGGCACTAGAACGGACGGTGGCGAAAAGCCGCCAACAAGAGAAGTGGCGGGAGTTGGGTGCGGGGGCGTGTCTTCCTCCTTCTCCTGCTTCTGCTGCTTTTTGGGAGATGACGACGGCGGTTGCTGAGGCGGTTGCGTGGGAAGGGACACGGATTGAGATTTTTGTTGCAGCCGGGGGGGGAAATGCCGCGGCAGCGGTGGGAGCTGAGGCGCATCGTCGGGTTCAAGAACGGTGTGACGCCTGATGTCGGTCTCGCTGGCCATGTTGCCGCGACGGCGTAGGAATGGCATGGCGGCAATAGGTCATGGTTTGCCAGGGATGAGAACTGGAAGTGGGATGACAACGACGCCAAAGACGACAAAAAGGGGGGAACTAGAAAGGGAGAAAGACCCGTCAGATACCGGCACTATGCCATCAGCAAATGTGAGCGTCAAGACAGCCGATGGAGGACGAAGAGGAAGCAAAGGGCTATACAGGGAATCAGTGGCGGGTCTTGAGACTATGGGAAAGAGAAATTCGGAAGGCCACGGGCTAGCAGAAGGGGATGGGATGGACTACCAACCAATAAGACTATACTATAAAGGTAGCATTAGCAAGATAAAGGTAAATTATAATGCTAATCTAGAGATCTAAATTTTGAGAAAGTAGATATAGACAAAGAATTACTAAAATTAAAAGGTATAAAAAAGAAGATTAATAAGAATATAAGTAGTATATTTATTAAAGTTATATTTTACATTAGAGATAGCTAGTAATAATATATAGTCTAGCATAGCAATAAACTCTACTTAGATTTATATAACATACTAGTCTAAAGTCTACAGTTAATACTATAAAGTATTTTCAAATCTACTATTATAGATATTGAAATAGAGTAAATAGAAATAACGAAGACTAAAAGAAGTTCTAAAAAACAGTAGCTATATTATAAAAAGGGGGAAAATCGAAGGATAAAACTAGCTTAAGCGAATACTATGACTAACTAGCTATACTATAGTTAAGTATATAACTATAAAAACTATAGCTTTCTATATAACTAGTAGTTATATAAGCATCTATATAGCCTAGTAGCCCTATAGCTATTGAGGCTTTTTATAATTCTCTCTATTTTTGAAAGCTTAAGTACCCCTATATATTGAAAGATTATAAAAAGAAAAATACCTAAAATAATTAAAATCTAACTAGTTTTATGGTATATAAAAATAATCGAAAGATTTAATTCAAAGTATAGCTATAAGTATAGCTATATATATATAATCCCTACGCTGTACTCTATAAATGTTTATATTACTAGAATACTTTAATAAATATATATACTTCTCAGTTTATAATAGAAATATAATTATTATACCTTTCTTAGTAAGAAGCTTTCTATTTATAAAAGGTAAAATTCAATAACTTGCTTAAAATAATCTTCTATTATGAAGCTTAAAGTTTAATAATTGGAAATTACCTAAATGAACTTTAGTCTAGAAATAACTTCTCCTAAATAGAAATCTTTATCTAACCTCTTTTAAAGGTATTAAACTTTCTTTTGACTTATTTCCTTAGTATAGTCAATTCACAAAAGTCTAAATATGTTTGGAATAATATTATATATATAATAGTTAGAATAGAAATATTATAACTATAGAACGATATCTAATCAAATTTCCTTCTTTTTCATAAAGCCTCAAAAGCTCTAAAATAGTATATCTATATAGCTATAATATGACTATAACTTATCTAGCTATAATAAATACTACCATAATATATACTAAGCCATACGTATTACTATAGATCTACAAATCAATTAAAATAGCTATAGCTAATATTTTTATTATCTTCAGGATTTTTTTCAAGGATTTTTAAGATTTATAATATTACTTAGATTAGTAGCCTTTATAGCCTATATAGCTATAATATACTAGCCATAGTATACATAACTATAGTATATATAGCTATAATATATATAGTTATAGTATATATAACTAGCCTTCTTATTATTACTATTATTCATTTTCAATACTTTTATTATATATATAGCTATAGCCCCAGCCTATATAGCTATCATATTTATAGCTATAGTATCTATAGCTATAATCTCTATAATTATAATTAAAATTATTAAATAAAGAGTTATATATGAATATAGTTAATAGTATTAGTCTATAAATAAGTTAGTCTATATAAAAGGCTAGACTTAGGCTTATTTAACTATAGGTAGTATAAAATACTATTTATTTAAAACTAAGAGGTAAAAGAGAAGCGTTTATAAATACTGAGAAAGATCTATATATATAGTACTACTTAAGACTTACTAAAGTCTTATTTAAATAGGAAGGTTAATATTAGATATATAGGTGTAGCTTTAGCTAGTTATCTAAATATAATTTATAATATTACCCCTTTTCTTTCTAATTACTATTTAGCTATAAGATATAAGCTAAATTATTATTATTATCTACTATTAACCTATATACTTCCTTATAATACTTTAGAGCTATTATATCTATAATAATATTAACTAGTTTCTATATAAAATCTATATATTTTTGTTATTTAATAAAAACCTCTTAGTAATAACTTCTACTTACTTAATATAATTTCATAGTAAGGATACTTTTAACTAGTTATTTAGCTTTCTTATTATTATTTACTAATAGTAGTAATTAGTTATTGATAATTATTTATTTAAATAAGAAATTAGTAATAACTTTCTAAAAAGTATCTATATAGAACTATAAGTAGATAGACTTTAATTTATCTAATTGAATAATATATAATAATAGGATTTTGACTACTATATATTTATAATATAACTAAGCTAGCTTCTAGCTTAGTTTTAGCGACTTATAGTTAGAAATCTTTAGCTATATCTTATTACTAACTTAATATTAATTAGTAGGAGATTAAGTCTTATTTACTTAAGTTTCTAATTTTTACTAAATGGTTACTATTTTAATACAGATATATATTATTACTAAGAATATCTTTTCAATTAGTTAGTAGGTAGTATTCTTATTATTATTAAATATTAGTATTATTTCTTTAATTATTAAGATAGGATTAATATAATACCTATAATTCATAGAGAAAGATATAATGTTTATAATATTATACTATTAGTTATAGAAAGCTAGTTATATAATAAGTAGTAATTTACCTTAATTATCTTATTATTTTTATATAAAGTCCTATAAGACTACTTATATTTCCTAATTATACTACTTTATAGTTCCATCTATTTATAAATAGTACTAAATATTTAATCGATATATAATACTTATTAGCTAATAGAACTCTTTCTAGAAGTAATTTATTTAGTTAGAACTTCTATTATTTATAATAGAATGTAGTATATTATAAATTTTATAATAATAACTAAGGAATTACTAAGTATATATTTCTACTTCTATAATATCTACTTTCTTTAATATAAAAGTCTTATCTAATTAGTTTATAGAAATAAATTTAAAAGTAATCATTATTTTATCTTTTTATAAGAAGTAGATTAATAATAAGATTTATTAATAAATTTAAATATAATTAGTTAGATGTTAGAAGCTAATTATAAGAGATGCTTTAGTAGTATCTTAATAGTATTATAATGAATTTGAAGAGTTTATATTTAAGGTGAAAACTCTTTACTAAATTATAAGAATAATAGTTATATAGAGTTCTAATAAAAATATTTTATATAAGTTTTAAGGTTTAGGTTTATAATATACCTCCTACTATTTATTAACCCTATTATTATAGTAATATCTAATATTAATAGTTTTAATAATATATTAATAATATTTGATTATTTAAGTTGATCTAATTAATTAGAAAAATTTATTTTAAATATTTCCCCTAGGTATTATTAATATTAGATAGTTCTATTAATAAGAAAATTCAGATACTATTAATATCAAATAGTCCTATTAATAAGAAAATTCATATTATATTCATCTTAAGTAATCTTATATTATATTCTTCCTATTATTAATTTATAAGAAGCCTCCTTCTTCTTTCTTTATATAGGTTTATTCTTCTTTCTTTAGAATTACGTACTTTTTATTCTATACCTATTATAATACTATTATTTTACTATCTTTCTATTTATATTCCTCCTTCTTATATTCTTTTTATTATTATATTTATTATTATTATTATTAATTCTAATTCTTCTAATAATAATCCTTCCTACTATTATACTCCTTTTAAGCTTACTACTTATACTTATAATAGTTATATTATTAAAAATAATCTTCATAATAAAGAAAACTAGTCTCTTAATATAATTATTTCTATCTATTTTAATTATTATTCTAAGTATAATAAGAGCGGCGTATTTTAATTTTATATACTAGGTTATAATTAATCTTATTATAAATATCTAAAGTTAAAGAGTAAGTATGAATAGAGCTCCTACTTCTTTACTACTAGTTCTCAACTATATACTACTAGCTACTAAATTAATTATATAGTTATATATAGTAAATATATTATTACTATTATAATTCCTACTATTAATAAGAAGAATATTAGTAAGAATTATTATACTTCTATCTTTTTATTAAAGTTTTCTATTATAATATAATATTATAATAACTATTTCTACCATATTTAATAAGTACTTCTAATTTATATTATTATTATACTTACTACTCCCTCTTTATATATTAAAGATACTCTTATTCTTACTCTTATTATTACTTCTAAATAGATTCTTACTAGCCTTAATAGTATTATATAAATAATAATAAGTTTCTTTCTTCTTCCTTCCTATTTTTACTATACTAATCTTTTTATAATAAAATATTATAATATATTCTAATAGTTATACTATATCCTATTAATATTATAATTATATTTTTAGTTTTATTAATACTAGCTTGCCTATCTATTATTATTATATAATTACTAACTCTTATTAATATTAATAATATTCTACTTCTAAATAGATACTACTTATTATTATTTTTAATAATAAGGAGGAAGAAGAAGAAGATAATAATAAAAGAAAGAGGATTTTTAATAATATAAAGGAGAATAAGATAATACTAATTCTTTTATTTAAATTATTTATTTAATATTTTAAGAATAAGTTTTATAGTAATTTATATATATCTCTTATAAGTTCTTATATTATCTACTTTATAACTTATATAGCTTTATATTATTAGTAAATAAATATTAATTTATTATTCTTTCTAATATCTCTATATTATAACTTAAATTATAATATACTTTTAGTATTAATAAAGCTTTTTAAAAGTTTTTATATTAAGATATTATAATCTTTCT
>QAPF01000847.1:0-50850 GCA_004367935.1 Colletotrichum sidae | reverse complement strand
TATATATATAAAAGTATTAATTATATTATATTAGAATAACTTAAGATTAAAATAATTAGTAATTGTTATAAGGGTTTAAAATAATATACTTATTAGAGTAGTTATATAAGTCTTATAATTATTTTATAACTATTAATTTCTATAGATAATTAGTTAAGCTTTAATTTTTAGGAAGTACTTATACTTATTAAATTTATAGGTATAAACTTAGTAATATTCTAAAACTTTCAAACTTCTTATAAAAATCCTATTAACTTTACTCTAGAAGTATAATTCGATATAATTCTTAAAATAAGCCTATTTAGCTATTATTATAACTTTAATATATAGATAAATAAGTATTATTAAATAAGATATAGGTAATAGTAATAGCTTTTACTATAAGACTCTTAGAGTAAGAACCTTTATTCTTTTATACTTTAAATACTTTCTAATATCTAATTCGCCTTATAGCTAAAATTTATTATTAAAAGTTATAATATTTATATCTTAAAGTTTTTAAGAAAGTTAAACCCCTAGGACCCCTTTTAGTTAATTATTTATATTACTTTATAGTTATAAGTAGGAATATTTTAAAGCGTCTCAAAACGACTAAAAAGTACTAATTAAAAAAATAACTTTAAATAAAAATCTCTTGGTAACTTTAGTATAATACTTTATCTATCTTTTATACTTAACTTTTTCTAAAAGTATCTAAACCCCCTACCCCTTTATAATCTTATCTATATAAATAAGATTATAGAAAAACGCAATAGGTAATTCTAGAAGGGTTATTAATGTAAACTTCGTAGTTTCAAATAGTACCCTATAAAGTTCTAAAGTAGCCGCTATATGGATACGAGACTTTAAATTATTATAGTTACCTCTTATTTTAGTATAAATTACTTTATTAAGCTTTTTATTAGGGCTTAAGTGAGTAATTAAACTAACTTTAAGTAATTCTACTATAGTTATTTACTCTTATAACTAGTAAGTAATTTTATTAGAATTAAACTATTTAAAGTTGTTTTATAGAAAGGTTAAATCTTTATTAAAAAAGAAGGTTTTATTAAAAAAGATATTATAAGTTATTATAACTTTATTTTAAATTAGGTTTTATACTTAATATTAATTAGTTAAAATATAGCTAATTAAAAAGTTAATAGAAATATACCTCTTGAGGTATACTAAATAGTTATATTTGAGTTTTATATCTATAGTAAGAATAAAATATTTATAGTTATAGGTATAGAAGTAAGCTAAATCTGGTTTTATAGTGTCGTCCTTTTAAGTGGCTTTGTGAAGCTTTTAGTATAGTATTTGCTAGCCTAAAAGGCATATTAGTATTTAGTTATGAAAAAATACTACTACTTATAGGGTCTTAAGCTAGAATTCGTAAAGTAGTTTACTCTTATGCCTTATGGCTCTTATGTATACCTTAATAACTATTCTAATATGCTTAGTACTTCTATTTTAGCCCTAGGTATATAGAATAGATAGCTTAAGGTATATACCTCGTAAGGTTAGATCGTATTTTAGACTTTTATATTTAGGGATTTTATTATTATACTTAAAAACCTTAATATTAACACTATACTAACATTTAAAGAACGTAATAAAGTTTTTAAACGCTTCTATAATAATAGCTTTAATATAGTTAATAAGATAAAAATCCTAGGAGTAATTAGTAGCTCTATCTATAAATATTAGAGTTGAGGTATAGTTATTATAGCCTTAGTAATAGGGGTAGAAGTTAAAAGTAATATATTCCCTAGGGGTAGTATATAAGGTACTCTTATATTTTATATAGTAGATTTTTCATTTTATTTTACTAATACTATAAACCTTATATACCTTTTAAGTAGGCTAGTACTTATTATACTTTAAGTAGCTATTAATAATATAAATACTTCATATAGCTAAGATAAAATAGTTAAGAGGTTTTCTATTAGGATATCCTAGCTATTAGTACTAAAGCTATTTATTACCTTTCAGAGGTCTTTAAATAGTATTTATAGTATAGTACTAGTAGTAGCGACGTCTAGGAAAAAGCTTATACTATACTAATTATACTATTAGTATAATTAATCTCTCGTGAAGTATATAGTATTTAAAGACTGATTAGTTGTATTAAATACTAATAACTATAATTTTAGAGTAATCACTCTTCTATAGTTAAAATAGGTAGTTTAATTTAATATCTTATTAATAACCTTATTTTTATAGTTATTAAAAAGAGATAAGGTTTATAGTTAAAATAGTATAGAAAGTAATATTATATAGGTATAATTTAACTTCTTTACTTTTACTAATTATAATAAAGATTTTAATATCTCTATAACTTTCAATAAGTATAAATTTTATATTATACTAAATATAGTCTTCTATAGGAGCCCCTCAAAAGGTTATAAATTGTTTTATATTTTAGAAGATATAAATTAAAATATTTAAATTAAGAATAAATAAGTCTTAGAGAGGGTATTACTAAGGTCTTTCTTCATAATATACTTACTATATAGCGTTATAGCTACTTCAGCTAGAAGGCTAGTTATATAGTTACTATTACCTAAAAGTCTAAACTTTCTTTAAGAAGTCTAGATCCAAAACTAATAACTATTTAATTTTCTTTTTAGTTAAAGTATTTAGTACTTAGCCTTTATAGGTTAACTAAAAGTATATATAGTAATAATATACCAAAATATAACTTAATTTATATTTTAGAAGGTATAAAGGCTTATCTAAGCCCTAGAAGTATCTCTTATTACCTTAAGAGTTTGAAATAGTAGTTAGAACTTCTATAGTAGTATTAAAAGTATTATAGTTAATCTTATTATATAAAAAGGCTTTAGGGAGATACTAGATTACCTTTATAATAACTAAAATAACTTTATCTAAAAGTATAAAATCTAAGTAATTTCGAATTATAAGTATATAGCTTTACATATAAGACTTAATTAGTAAGAAAACTAGTAAAATTATAAGGTTATAAACTTAAAGTATTTTAATAATAGAAGGAGTATAATTAACTACTTAAGTTTTATATATAGCGTCTTACTATTTTTAAAACCACATTTTAATTACTACCTTTATAGTTAGGCGTTTAAGTTTAGAGGATTAAAACATCTTATAATATACTAAAGTAGTATTTTAAAAGTGTAAGTTATTTATAATACTAAAGTAGTTATAGAGGTTAGTAGCCTATACTGCTATATCTTCCTCTATATAGTAGTATTAGTACTAAAACGCCTTATTTATATACCTAAAGATCTAAGTTGTTATATAGGCTTAGTTTAATTATTTATATTAGTACTTTTAAGCCTTTAAAATATAAAAGCTATAGAAGGCTATATAGGCTTTTAAACCCTTCTCTATAAGGTCTATAATATTTTTTATATAAACCTTTTTAGTAGTATCTATAAGGAGTTATTAATTTTTTTTATAACCCGTTCCTATAGGGGTAGAGCCCTTAAGAATACTTAATTCAGATATTTTAATAACTTATTAATACTTCCTAGCTTTTAGAAAGTTACTTAAAAGTAGCTTTTAAAGAAGTTTTAAAAAGAAGCTTTAGTAAGTAGTTATTTTAAGATTAAAGTAGTCCTATAAGTTATAAGCCTTAGTTTCTACTTAAAAAATATTATATTAAGTTAACTACTAATTAGTTTTTTTAAAAACTAAAAGAGGGGTATTTTTAGTAGATATCTTAATATTTAAAATATATTAAATTATTATAATATATATATTTAGCCTAGTGGCTTTTTAGTATTGTGAGACTCTTAATTGTTATATATAATTAGGAGGTAAAATCTGTTATGTATTATGTGTAACTAAATGTGGCCATACGCGCCACGCGAGGCTCTATTTCAAGCGGTTTAAGTGGGGCGAGGCCTGTAGAGACGGCGCCGGCGCCCGAGGTTTAGCCGGTGCAAAACTCTGCCTCTCAAGCGCGTTATTCCTGACAGGTGCCAGCACCATCTCCACAGGCCTCGCCCCACTTAAACCGCTCGAAATGGAGCCTCGCGCGGCGCGCGTGGCCACGTTTAGTTACACACAATACACAACAGATTTTGCCCCCTAATTACGTGTAACAGTATGCCCTACGGCATGGCGCAACCGACAGAATAATATACTTAAGAAGTAGAATTTATACTAGTTAAACCTTAGGTATTAGTACTATCTCTATAAGCCTCGTCTTACTTAAACTACTTGAAATAGAGCCTTATATAGTATGTGTGGCCACGTTTAGTTACACATAATACACACCAGATTTTACCCCCTAATTACGTGTAACAATTTTCAGCTGACCGTGACATGGCCTTATTCTACGGTTGATTACAGCTGTGGTATGTATAATGATCCGTGGTCTAGACCCCTGCTTTTGCCCCATTACTGACAAGGGTGCGCCTTGGCGTTTGCGGCAGGATTTTTTGGTACGGTCCTCCGTACGTACGATTACGAATTGCCCAGCGTGTGAACCCTGCAGAGGAACTTCGGCTGGCCTTTCCTCGCAAGCTGCTCACGTGACTTCGCGTGAGGCAAGGGACGTCGCCTACAGGGGCGCGGGGCTCGCAGGGTCCAACTATTGACATGAGTCGCGTGTACGCACTACCTGCCTAGAATGTAAACAATGTACAGTGTGTGAAAGGATACCTCTATCTCTGACTCCCAAGTACCGTATCACTACTTGTACTCACCTGCTTGCGCTTGCCGGGACCCATCCACCAGAGAAAAGACCCTCACGACCTGAGACCCAATCTGAAGAGAAAATCGAGGAAAAAAAAAAAAGCCCGTTTAATGGAGACGCGTTCGACAGACCCCTTTGGCTTTTCGCCTTCTGGGTGGCTTTTCCCGCTTTTTATCCATCCGTGGTGCAACGCGCCGGCACCCGCTTCGCCTGGCGTTTCTCCTTTCCCGCCAGCGGTGGATTAGGAGGGTGAACAAAGGACGAGAAATATCCATAACGGCGCCCGAGTTTCCCTCCGAACATACGGATACCATCCCTAATGTGTATCCTAGCAGCCGTGACAGTCCAAAGTAGCGGCAGTTGGCTGCTGAAGAGGATGCTTCGCATGTCTGCCCATACCATGTATCACGGTACGCAGCAATGGACTGCGTACACAGTAGTACGGATATGCAGCAAGCAGACGCCACGAGCAAGGAGACGACTCCGAAAAGAGGGGGACTTGTCAAGACGCCCAAACCTCTGTGCGCATCGGCAGCGCGCGAGGTGAGTGACCTACCATCGAGGCCAAGCCAGGTGAGGGGCACGGGACGTCGTCGCAAGGAAGGAGGGGGAAGCCACAACGCCATCGCAGCTCGGTCGAGGCCAAGGTTCACAATACTGGACCAGCTTCTGATTGTCTGACTGGCCGGCGCGGAGAGGTGAACGTTGGCCGTGGTGTCGTCTACTGACAGACGCACGTCTCGACGTCTCGACGGTGCGAGTTGGCAACTCCCATTGGATCGTGTCAACCTCCCCTCATGCAGGTAATCCTTCATAGCGCGAATGGGCTCATCAATCCAACGCATCGTAGCGCCCGACGACCGATAAGCCAAGTCGTTGCTGATATCCCGCATCCGACGCCGCATTTGCATCTGCACCTCTACTGCACACAGGACTGACGTCCGAGCTATGTCCAAGTAAACAAACAACATCAAGCCGAACCTCCAATCCCGTTGCGGGGAGCATCGCATCGCGTCGCATCGCGTCGCAGCTCATCGGTCCGTCGCCCTCCTCGGCTCACCGATGCCTTGACCTTGTGTGTCGTACTGCTTGCGCCAGGCGTGCCTTGGTTGTGGTGCTTCTTGTTTTGCCTTGAATGGCCGATACGACGGCCGTGTGCCTGCGGCCATGGCACACGACTGACAGGACTCTCGCACTAGGACGAGAAGCATCGATCCGGACCACTGGTATGGCTCTGATGCTTCCAATTTGTGGAAGGGCTCCAGTCAATCACCACCTTGCTGCATAACAATGACAATCGTGCCAGAGCAAGATCTCGATACGTGTGGCGGGACGAGACGAAGACCTCTGCCTCGCGGCTTTTTTTCTCTTTCACTTGGCTGAGCTTTGCAAGACAAGGCCCCAAAGAAAAGGAGGGCCAGGCGGCCCGGAGGTGCCAAACGGTCGTGGTCTTGAATCTAGTGACGATCAATTGCCAGCCTCGACTGGATGACGTCTGTTTTAGAGCCCCCCCAGACTAGGCCGCCGCAGGTGATCGGGCCCGATGTGTGTGATCGATGATTTTCCCATCGAGATGAGCATTCTTCTCCCACCAACGCCCTCTGCTCATACTCCGTACACATATGCCGCATTGTCTGCCCTGCCAGCAGTCCCAGCCAGACCTTGTTTTTTCCCGATGGGAGGGGATTCGCTCAAATGCCGGGTGAAACCATGGTCTTCCATCATGGGAAGATGCCGGATTGCCATGTTTTCGTTGTGCCACCATGGTTCCTCGCTGAGGATTCTCTGGTTTTCGCGCGTCTGATGACTCAACAAAGGAGACGCCATGGCATGCCATCCTGGGCACGGATAGGTATCCTTGATACCTTGCGCAGAGTATCGTACTGCGTAGTGTAGCCAGGCAGGTATATCAAAAAATCACCGACGATATTCACCTACCGTCGCCGCCGACGGTCTTGTTGAGCTTATGTCAGTGAATTCCCGGCCGCTTAGACGATTTCAGAGATTCGGGTCTCGGTCGCCTCGGTCGCCTCGTGGACCTCTGCCGGCCTGCGATCGGGCGATGTTGGATGTTGGGGCATTGACATGATTCATTTCCATTTTGTCGTTTGGGCATCTTCATTTAATTGCCAGAGAGCTGATTCCGCCTGTTTGCCCAAATTTTTCTCGTTCTCCCTGCCGAATCCGACCCTTGCTGGTGTGAGGTTCGTGCGATTGATATAGCAACGCGAAAGGAGTTATTTCAAAGTGCCGGGATATCTTCCCCATCGCGTCAGTACTTGTATTTCTACAAGTATACTTTCACCGACAAACAAGGTTTGAGGCGCAATCCGTGGTCCAAAATACGCCCGGAGAGACGAGCTCGACGTATCTGTAGTGTGAAAGTCATTGGCCTCAGCCACTGCCAGTCAGTCGGTAGTCGATTTTTCGGTCTCATGCCGTCTTCTTCGCAACATGGATTTGTAAACTTTGACAAGCCCCCCCCCCATGCCTGTGCACCCGCTTGGACTTGGAGCCGTCTGCCGACAATGACCAGTGTAGTGCGTCCACCACGGGCCTTCAGTCGGACACTATTTTCTGATTTGGACGAGACAGTCGTTAGTAGCCCAACGACAGGCGGGAGGATGAAGTGGCCTGTCACTGGTGTACCAGAGTATCTCTGACCCGCAACTATACCTCCGTACGCAGTACTCCGTAGTGCATTCGGGTCTAGGTCTGTACAGAACAAGGGGCACTCAGAGATCGTCGCTGACACCGACCAGCAACCCGTGGCCGATTTTTTTTTCTCTAACCAAGCAACCGCAGATTACTGCCGGAACGAGACAGGGTAGACCTAAAGATATGAACAGGGTTGACGATGGCATCAGCCGTTAAGCGAGCTGGAGCCTTCTGCCCTGTTTGGCCATCGTTCTTGACGCTTGACGCTCGGTGAGCCTCATCCACTGTCGCATCATCCCTGAGCACAAGGATTTCTTCAGGTGCTATTTCGAGATGACACAGGGACGAAAGCCGTCACTACGCCCATGGTCCCGGGAGGCAGGTTTTCTTTGACGAAAGCAGGATACCGGAGTATGGATCGAGGTGCCAACCATGTGTACACGCTTGTAGTACGACGTGGAGGATGGAAAGGGAGGGGAAGCTCTCTGAGCTCTCCCAGAATCGACAAAAGTAAACAAATGGTCCCCTAAGACAGCCAGCGTCTCGAGGGGAGCTAGGGTTGTTGCATGCATGCAACGAGGGGTGTTCCTCTGGCTTCAAGCTCTGTGCACACGGGAAACGTGACAAACATGTCCTTGACCAGGTCTTGCGAGGTGGAGCTCCTGCCAGGGGGTGGGTTGCAGCTGCGCTACAGCTCACGATGCTGTCATGGCACCCCGGAGTCGACTTTGGACCACAGCTTGCGGCATACGATAACTCCAACTGATACTGGACGACCGACACCCGGAATTCATCACCGTGCGACGACACCGTTCTGTCATCAGGTGAGGTCGTGTTATCTGGGGCAATCACAACGGGACGGCCAACGTCGAGTTACGCATCATTGCGGAGTATCCGTATTTCAGAAACATGGCTGTTACTGTGATGCCGCGGTAGCTTCCATAGCTTCATGCGCGCAGCCCGTAGTTCGGCATCCGTGGTATCCATCGCGAACCCGTACGCGGGTAGCGTGGTTCTGCATCCCGAGCTCTCGAGCTCGCGAAGTCACATCCCAAGCGCAGTATGGCTGCAGCCGGCCGCACGTTGGGCAGGGGAACAGGTGGGTTTGGCGCCCGGCCATGATCGTCCCCGTTGCTTCTGTTGCCCCGTGGAACAAATCCATGAGATGGATCCTCAAAGCCAAACTACCTTCGCAGTCGCAAGGATACTCTCGCCTTGAAAACGGCCGACGCCTGAGGGTCGATTCGATGATGCTTTCTTTTCCCGCCGTCAGCCTCGAGCCTTGTCATCTTGATCCTAATGAGCGTGCCTAGAAGCGACGGCCGTAGAGCGAGATGCACGTGAGTCTATCTGTACGTCTTCATGGAGAATAAGAACTCCTCCATCGCCTTTGGCATTGTCTTCGATGGAAGCACAGAGCATATTGTGGAGATGAACAACTGGGCGTGCCGCTTCACCGCCAACCAGTCTTAGACACGATTGACTGGCAGCTGGCAGCCTTAGGTTCTCGTGCCACAGGCTTTCGCACCGTCAATCTCGCATCATTCGAATGCTTGTCCGACGCCGCTGATGAGCGGGGATTCTCTGGTGAAGGGACTAGAGACAAGCTCAGAGCAGTATCCAAACGGTCCAGACCGGCTCGACGGCGACGTCACGCACGGCGGTTGCTCTGTCAAGTGAAAAAAGTCACCATCTCGCGTCTGTCGTTTGGCAGCATCCCAGGGAACCAGGCTCGGGTCTAGCTGATTTTGGACCTCCATCGTCTCCAACGACGCCCACGCGCCCAAGCTCCCGAGCTCTGGTGTTGGATGCTTCAACGCAAGTGAGGCTGCGTAGCGAGACGAATGCATACAGTCGCAAATCGCGCCGCCCTTCTGGTACTCCGTATACCCGGATCATACGAGCATGAAGTAGGCAAACCGCAAGCGATATCTGGCCATCCACTTGCCTTCCGAAACAACATACCCTGAAGCCTGAGAAGTCAGGGTTTGTCTCAGCGCCCCTCCAAACCAGACTTCTGCACATAGCATCAAGCGGCAAAGAGCCAATTGCAGGTCATATCCAGCAGGCAAAGGGTTCTCTGTCAGCTGCAGGTTGTTTATTCGTGGCTGCGCTCAATGAAGGTTGCACGGGACGACGTAGCGATAAGCAAGTCGAGGTGGTGTAGACAAGGGGATCATCCCAGCCCAGCTCGAACGCAACGCGCCTACGAGCACGAGCACCATCAGAACAGCTAGGACCAAGACCGGGGCCGGCGTGGTGATCAGGACCGGCCGACAAGCGGGGGAAAGCGAGGGAATCAATCGCCTTGGGCTTGGCTGAGAGTTACGAGGGAGAGTGGCCGAGAGTTGGGACCAGTCGCGATGGCGGAGATGGAGATGAAGCCCTGCAAGCTACCGATATGCCCCAGTCGAACCCCAGCTGAGCCCAGAACATCCCAGCAAATCCCACGTCTTCAGCCCAGGGCTGGCCCCGTTGGTTGCTGTGGGGAGAAGATGACGATGGGTCGCCGTCGTCGCTGTCTGTCTTCCCCCAGTGACCCCCTTCCTGGTGGCTCGAAATTCTCTTTCGTTGCCGTTCCATTGCTCAAAGATCCGCAAAGTCGGAGGAGGTCTTAAGAGGTCTTAAACACACAAGTTGACAAGCTTTGCTCGGGCTCCAAGGGATGCTAATGCGGCGCTGCTGACTGCGCTAGCTGTGCAGACTGCGGCAACCTTTTGTGCTCAACGGACGGTCCAGGCCGCAAACATCGGTAGAACCGGTCTGTCTCCTCAATGCCCGGGCCCGTTGGCTGGCCGGACTGCTGGGCCGACTACCAAGCAGCCGTCGTAGATCGTGTCTGAGCATGTGACTGCTGGAAACGAGACTGAGCCATCAAACAAGCCAACACCGACAGTACGTCATGCCGCGATTTGCATCTCCTGAACTTGCCATAAAATGTAGAGCACAGTCACAGAGGAATGAAGTTGGTTGACTCTGCAAAGTCTGGAATGCGCGATACACCCCATGACAGCGTTGCAGACCAGGATCGATGACCTACTGCAAGTAGGCAGTCGAACAGTTAGTTGTGCATTGTTATCCCCGGCCGGCACTTCTGGTCACTGAAAATGTGCTTGTGGACAATTTGCAGCACAGGCATAGGCGGGGCTATTCAGCAGCGCACATGACTCTGTGATAGCCACCGAGATAGCCACCGCGCCATTTTGTGCCAGACCTGTCTCAAAGACCCTCCTCGTTGTACATCACCCGGCAACCGAAGAATGCCGTGGGCTTGGAGCCTGGGCCCTGAAGTCTCACTTTTTTCCCCGTCACAGTGCAGTTCAAGGCGGTAAGAGCGTCTGTTCAGCCCGGGTATCCGTACATTAGAAGCCTCTGATGATGTGCCGTGCGGTCTGAGAAAGGATGACGAGACGGGTAAGACCAGGAATACGACGACGTGGGAGCCCGGCTCGACGTAAGCAGCGTTTCCGTTTTTGAACTTGCAGGTAGCCTTGTCGACCCTGTTTGCCCGTGTGAAAGCCCAAGTTGTGAAAATAGGTGGTTCTCATCAGGGGGTTCGAAGAGCCAGGGTGGAAATAGCACGATTAAGGTGCAGAGCGGGTGACACATTAGGCAAGGCGTCGTACGGCGTAATGGCCCAGCCCTGGGCTTCCTGGCCTTTGGTAGGCTGCTGGGAGGGACGGACAAGCAAGGGAGTCAGTGAGTTGGCAGACATTTGACAGAGGACGGACGGGACGGCGAGACAGGACGGCGCTTGTTTGCGTTGTTCGTGTCTGTCGTTCGCCCGTAGCGTGGTGTAGCGAGAGTCGGTGTTGACGGTCGCCGTGGTGAAGAAAAAGACGGCAGAGACGCTCAGCAGACAAGGGGGGCGGCTGAGCAAGGCGATCCGCCAACACACCGCTCATTTCCATGAAACCGATGTGTGCTAAGGAAATGTAGTTGTTTGACGATGGTGGCAGTGTGCAGACGCGTGCTGTAGTTGGGCGTAGTGTAGATGTGCTGCCCTGACGCGAGCTCTTGCTGAGGCATGTCAAGACAAGGCCAAGCGGGTGATGGACGGCCGAGCAATGATGTAAGTCGGGGTAGCCAGGCCCATTTTCCCCCAAGGGGCGGTCGCTACTACTAGTCTTAAACGGAAGGCATTCGGGCTGACGACGGCCCATCGCAGACCCTCCCAGTCTCTGGCCTGACTCTGATCGGACTTGAGGGCGCTTAGGTTTTTCGGATAGGCTAGCGCCATCAACAGCCACGGCGATATCGCCCATTTCCCATCGTCGCGCACGAGAGACAGCGTCAACGATGTACACCGCCAAAGAGAAAGAGCCCCCTAGCGACCAGTCGGTCAACAGTTGGGAGTTCGCCAGCCGGGAGCGAATCGATGAAAATTGAAGCCGGCTAAGGCTTGGCTTGGAAATAGTAGCATGTATATCCGTAGTGAGAGCTGCTTCCACTCGGGATTTTGCCCGCTGGACCGGCCCAGATAACCCGTGTATACCTTGTTGATCTGGTGTCGACAACCGCCGATCTCGTCAGGTCCATCGGCCAAGAACGGTCATCAGAAGCACGAAGGCTTGTCTTGTTCGGTCTGGCATCGCTGCCGTTTGCACCTGAGGTAAGTCAAGGCCGCTGGCTGGACTGACACTTCTGGAACAACGCACAGTATTTGTCCGAGTATCTTGAAATTCCTGGTCAGCGAAATGAGAATGGCATTTGTAACTCAACAGAGCTTTGTTGAAACTCGAAATAGCTGACACAATGTCGAAAGCAGTTGGGAAACTGATTTGTTGCTGCTGCCAGGAATACCCCTTGCTTTGTGAGGGTAAAAAGCATTTTGCGAACAGCACGAAAGAGAAGAGCTGCTGGTTGCACCCGTCTCTTAGTCTTGCTGTGTAAGTGCACCTCTGCTTTGTCATTTGTGAAAGAAGAAGGTGAAAGAATAAGGAGCACACAGTGCTGTGTACATTCCGTTCTTTCCCTTTCTCTCTCTCTCTCTTTTTTTTCTCTTTCTGCTGGCAAAGGGTTTTCATGAAACGCATTTTTTGCAATCAGTTGGGCCCAGTCCCGCTAAGCTGAATTTCTCGTTTCTTTTCTTTTTTGCTGTACAATTTCACCCCCCCATTCTCCCTGCAGTAGAAGCCCGTCCCGTTGCCTGAGAAGCACCTTCCTCGTCCACACGTTGCACGTATTTGACAGGCTCCTGGTCCTTGCCTTTTCCACTACACTAGCAGGTGCGGGCTTACCTCAGCTGGGGACGGAATACTTGCGCAAGTGACACGGAGTATCGGTATCCATCACAGTACCTGCTAAGGTAGCGTAAGTACGCACAGTAATTGGTGTAGATGATGGAACCAGACGACCAAGACCCTTACACTGAGCAACCCGATGCTAGGTTCTCACTGAGCAACGGATGGGGGTGAAAAAGTTTCCAGACGCAGCGGGATCGCAATGAGGCCCGGGTGCTCCGTCCCTTACTCTAGCGTCCAGTACGGCGTACCGATGAGCTCCGTCCCACTCCCCGCCGGGCTCCAGCGACGTTCGGGTCAAGGGGCACACTGTAAGGGTCTTGATTGAAAAGGCGTGGCCGAGCTGCCCAGCGACCAACCACCACAGACCTTCGACCGGCACTGTGGACTGCACATGACCGATTCCACCGATACCTTGCGCCGTGGGAGGACTACTACGTAGTAACGTGTACTTACTGCGTGCAGCTTGCTAACGCCAGTCAGAAACAGGCCCGGTCGGGAGGGTGACGAGACGCAGAGCTTTAGTGAGAACGTCAAAACCATTGCCAGACGGGAACGAACGGGACCGGCAAAAAGTTCGTTCATGGCGTGTGGACGTGCAGTGCCCGACCAGTAGTACTGAACTCGAGTCGTTTCTACTCGTCTTCATTCAAGTCCCGAGACGAAACAAATGCTCTTTAACGCAGCTTCTGGTAGCTTGCCTCCGTACCTCAGTAGTCGAGACTAGCTCTGCATCCTTGGATTCAGCGGGTGGTAATAGTCAGTAACAAGCCAACAATGCTTCCATTCAGAACGGTCGTTGAAAGGGGGTGTCGCAGTGAAGAAATTGTTGCGGCAACCGCCTGTAAGGGGGCAGGTCCCAAGAGATAGGTACCAACGCTGCGCCATAACCGTACTGCGTATACACCGTCAGACGGTATCCGTCCATACGGATACCTGACAGAGATATCGCGAGTGTCCAATCGCCAGCGTTGACACATGTGGATGTGGTTCATGTCGGTAATGACAAGCCAGGTGGTCGAGGTCGAAGTCGAGGTCGAGACCAATGACTGGCGGCGTTGGTGGGTTAGCGGAGTATCCGTCGTCAGCGTGCCTACCTACCTAGGTATACTTGGACTGCTGCTATTTTGTGCTTGTGCTTGTGCTGAATCTGCATCGGCATCTGTGCCGCTGCTTGTGCTCTTTGCATGGAATTCGCGGGTGACCAGCGCATTGGCTAGAAGGGCTCTGGAATTGAGCGATTGACACGAAATTGTTCGATGGATGTCCACTGGCACAGCGCGCAATGCTTGGGAACCTTGGGTACGGAGTAATATAGAGTGCCTCTCAAGCATCGACTAGAAGGTACGTATCTATCTTGTCCAACACGTGCACCCAAGCACGTTGTCTCCCAGAACGTGCCTTGCTTTTCACACAGATGCTCCCGGATGAATGGCTCTGTTATTGTTGCTAAAATCAGGCAAAAAATCAAGGCACGTCGGCGCTTCGGAGTATGATGGGCGCGCCTGGCACGACGACCCGTCACAGAAGCAAGGTCGAACTGTACGGCAGCCAAAGAGTCAAGACAAGGAGATGATGATTTTGGGTAGGGGGGAAAAAAGAGGAAAGGAAAGGAACGGAAAGGACGATGTACTGCGTAGGTGCTGACTGGGTGCTGCCCTGTGCCAAAGGCCACAGAAACCCATTCGCTGTATATCAAACACACAGAGCAGACAGGCAAAGCCCAGCAAGAAATATGGCAACGGACACGCACCAAACAAAAGTCGAGTGGACATGCTATGTGTGTATGGAATCCCACGCTTATTTTAGCCAGGTTAACCACATGTACGGGTTGCACTTGGGCTGCATCTCCATCTGCATCCCGCTGCATTACACGCAGCACCGTGGTTAGTGCACGCGCTTTTGCACTGGCACTTGCATCTGCAAGTGCTCAGTGCATTATCGCCATATCGCATCGCATCGCCATCATCCAGTGAGAGTGCTTTCCAACCTCGCACCTTGCTCCCAATCTCCCACAGGGCACCACACACGCACCAGTATCAGCAACAGTAACAGCACCAGCACCCCAGCCAAACTGCAGCCAAAGAAAGCAACAAGAAGGCAAGCAACGCCCCTACCGGGCATACCTTAGTATGGTTATGGTACCTTAGTACATAGATATTCAGGTAGGAGGATCTCGTCTCGTCTCGTCTCGTCTCGTCAGCGCTGCCCTCGAGCAAGGCAAGGCATAGCCCAGCAAGCAAGGGCTGGATCCATTCTGACGTCCCCCCCAGTCGGCCAGCCAGAAGCTGCTTGCGGTCCACGACCTTGCAGCTGGTGCACCCACGAGAAAACGGCCCTGTAGCTGCAGCAGCGACCGAGTCTCCCCGACAACGACGACTCCAGCGCGTCGTGCATAGTTTGGATGAAGCAAATGTGATGTCGACTTGCACCGTTACCCGGTGCAGGGCCTCTGAGAGAGAGAGGGGCCTCTGGAGAAAAGGAGGTCCAGCTCCAGCTCCAGCTCCAACTCCATGCCCACCATATCCATGACCATCCCATATTGGATGGATGAGGGTATGTGTGCGTAGTAAGGCTGGCACAGAACAAAATAGGTAGGTAGGACAAGATGATTCGGTAGGCACCTCGGGTACCTGCCCAGTGCACCAAATGGTCAGGTGTTTCGCTCGTACCTTTTCCCCTCCTCGTCTTCCTTTCACACTCTCTCGTCGTGACCGTCGCCGAGTCGTCTCCCATTGAAGCGCCCACATCGCCCACTTGGTCTACATTATCCGCACTACTACGTAAGGTATCCGTAGCCCAGCCCAGGTTAACCAAGACACGAAATACAGTGCTCGACAATACACTACTCCGTACGTCGCCGTCGTACGGGTTTACCTTGCCTTCCTTGCCTTAGCATCCGTACCAAAGGTAAGGTAGCGCAGCGTACTTAGGCATGTACGTACACTGCAGAGTGCACCCGTCAGAAACACACGCCTCTCCGAAAGCCTCACCTCACACCCCCCTCGACGTTTGACGCTCTTCCCAGTTCTGGCGCTGGCTTTTGCGTCTGTCGTTGATGGGCCATTGGCGGTTGAATTGTCTCTTTTCCCTTGTGCTATGCGGTGCTGCCCCCTCCACCAACGTCTTCACATTGATACCTGTAATTCTCGGTACAACAGACCAGACAGGACAGCCCAGCAACAGAGACACTAGCCAAGCAAGAGAGACAGACACTTGACGTTGACATGCCTACATCCTGGCAAGTCTCGATCCACCCCGTCAACGTTCCCTTCCTGGACCTGGTTTGGTTTCCTTCCCAATACCATCCCAACTCGTCCATACTGCACACCCTCTCGTCCACAATGTACGCCTTGTGCCTGACCATGTTCGTCCACTCGCTCCATGCTAGGCAAAAGTAGGTACTGTGCAAAGAAAAAAGTACAGTACTCCGTATGCAGTCTCTAATCCCAGGCCGTGGTAACCATCCCAATCCTGTCCATGAATCCATTCTGTGCCATCCCACACCACACCACACCTCCATCCAAAGCCTGGTCCTCCATGTTTCTGCCTCCCGTCCCAGTCGTCGCTCACCATCATTCAAAAACCTCTAGTCTCCTCTTCTTCCAGACCACTTCCCTCCCACCCTCTCTCTCTCTTCCGTCCTCATCCCCGACCTAACCAACAACGGTCAGACGGCACGGTAGGTTTACGGTTCTTTGGTTGTTGCCTTTTTCTGTTACATAGGTTCCTATAGCCATAGGTCCAGGTCCAGATATCCTCCACAAGGTTCAGCCAAGCCGCTCTCTACCGAAGCCTCGTTGCCGCCAACCTCAACTGTCGTACATCGTATCGATCCACATCGCCGTCGAATTACTTGCAATTTTGTTTTATACGTGAGCTGGCGAGCCCACCACTGCCAACCACACCTTCGTTTTAGTGACTTTCCCATCGGGTACGGGAAAGACAGGGAGAAAAGAAGAAGACAACCACCACCGCCCACCATTCAGCACCGGACACGGCAGGCAACTTGGAGAAACGCTTGAGAAGACGCTTTTAGTTTTCTCGGTCCTCCATCAGTCCGCTCTATCTATCCGTAGTTGTCTCGTTGCGTCTGCGTTCTGCACCTGCACCTGTAGCTCTCGGATCCCCGCCGCCGGCTTTTTTTCCCAACTCCTTCCCTCTGCTCGGCCACCGAGAGTGTAGCTCGAGCGAGACTAAAAGGAAGTAGCTTCCGGGGGAAAAAAGCATTGCAGTACCGACTCAGCGCAGCACTGCACAGCACACTTGCAGCAGCTGCACCGCACTGCAACGCACCGAATTTGCGCGCAGCTCCAGCGCCGAAAAGGCCCTGTCGACCATCCTTTCTCCACTGGAACCGACTGCACTGGGCTCCTCAACGTCCCATGCCACAAAATCGGCTTCCTTCCTGCCTCGACCAGTCTAGTTGCCCTCTCACACCGAAGGCATCGTGGAAAAGGCCTCCCTCGTCTATTGCTTTTCAACGAGCCGACGACTTCGACCCCGACGACCAGTGACATTCTTGGTATCTGGAGCCGAAGTTCAGGAGCAAGGAGAAGAGACAAAATTCAGGAATCGACCGACGCCTTAGTTCAATCTTCGCCCGCAGTTCGTTTGTTCGGGTCTTCGATGTTGCTTGCAGCGCTTCAATAACGAACGGTCCCTATTTCGACTCTCAATTGACAGCGAGCGCCTCCTTTCCCCAGACGAGCAGCAAGAAAAACCCATCCACCTCCCGCTGCGATTCCCCGGACTCGAGCCGAGATCGAACTGCACCAGTTCGCAGCCTTCGTGACACTCAATCGAACCCAGCACTCTCACGACTTCCCATTGAGTGGCAAGGAAGGGATTAGGAAAAAGGAAAAGGAAGAAAAACATTTTAGGAACAAGTCGCAGCATTCGTTTACTCGCGGCCACGCCCACCTGTCCGGTCTGTTTCTCACCCCAACCGTCACGACATATCGAGTATCGTCTTCGACGCAGCACTCACTACCGAACCAATACCACGACTTACATCAACCAACCAAACCACCTCTACCTCCGATTTGCTGCTCTCGCTGCAGAGCACACATCCAATAAACTGCAACCATGGAGACGTCTCCCTTGGCGGCTATGCATCGCCCAATGGCTGTTCCTTCTTTTGGGAACAAGGACCTTTTTCGTCCGCGTCCTCACTACACTGGCGGCGCCAGTCTCCGAGAACAGCTCCACAGGTCCAACGACTACTTCAACGTCAAGGATGTCTACGGCTCGTCTCCTGCCGCCAGTTTGGCCGCCGACCTCTCCCAGAACTTTCGTCTGGACAGTGAAGCGAGGTGGGATACCATGAGTCTTGTTGCATGTCTTGGCTGACGTTGGATTGTGCAGCCCCAAGTTCCCGACGCCTCGCCGTGCTCTGTTCACGACCAACATGATGGGCGACGTTGACTCGCGTGGTGAGCACCGACCGGCCTGGACCAACGTGCATTATGATGGCAGTGGTGCTGACCAGAGACAGGTGAATACGTGACGACGCCTCCGATGCCCGAATCGTCGCCAATGGACGTCTCGCCTCTCCCCCACAAGCTGCCGTTCATGACCCAGATCGAGATAACGTCACCGACGCCCGGTTCGACTCCAACGGGGGCGGAGGACGACGAAATGATGCTAGATTCGCCAGCCCCCATTCCCCGGCAAGCGTCACTGGAGCCACCCAAGCCACTGGGAGCCGAGTAAGTTTGATTGCTACATTCCTCCTAGCCCAAGGGATCGCGCCTAACTCAGGGGTAGACGACGAAAGCCAGCAATGCGCCGCCCTTCCTTGACTCGGATGAAAGGCTACTCGACTAGTGGCGTTCCTGGTCGATCCAACACAGACAACCAGCTCCCCACTTTCCGCTTTGGTGAAAACCGCTTGTCACATATGAGCAGTGCCCTGTCCTTGGGAGAGTGCTTCGAAACCGCATCACCACCCCAGGAACGTCGACCTCAGACCGCCAACAGCCCTACTCCCGCAGTGCCCGGTGCCACCCGCCCCCGTCCCCAGTTTGCGAGCCTCTCTGGCAACCGCAATAGTCCCTTCGGCGGTCATCACAACCGCCGCCCATCCAACCCCTTCATGCGTCCTCGCAAGCAGTTCCGCCGCTCCCTGAGCATGTTCGAGAACCCCGGCGACGTCGTCAAGTCCAAGTCTGAAGGCGGCGACTCGTCTCCCCCTACTCCCGAGTCGACGCACTCCATGGAGGCCGACGAGATTCAGGAGCCCGTGCTCCCCCATTTCCTTGCCGACGACCCCACCGACACCATCCCGAGGATCACGAGAGAGACCATGCTCGACGTGCTCGACGGCAAGTTCAGCGACAAGTTCGACCAGAAGATGGTGGTCGACTGCCGCTTTGAGTACGAGTATGAGGGTGGCCACATCGATGGAGCTGTCAACTACAACAACAAGGACCTCCTTGCCTCCCAGTTGTTCCAACATCCCATGCAGGGACGAACTCTTCTCATCTTTCACTGCGAGTACTCTGCCCACCGCGCCCCCATGATGGCCCGCCACGTGCGCTCCGAAGACCGCACCGTCAACGCCGAGCACTACCCGCATCTTACATACCCTGACGTGTACATTTTGGAAGGAGGATATAGCGGCTTCTTCGCCGAGCACCGCTGCCGATGCTATCCTCAAAACTACGTGGAGATGTCTGACGAAGCTCATCAGCGCACCTGCGAGCGCGAGCTGGGTCGCCTCAAGAACCCGCGCAAGGCCTTCAATAGGGCCCAGACCTTTGCCTTTGGCGAGCGTGAGACCTGCGTGGACCAGTCTCCCACAGCGCCCCCAAGACCCAACGGCCTCAGGCCCAGCATCAGCTTCCGACAGGATCCCTCGACCATGATTGGCAACTCTCCGATCCTGGGCGAACGATGCCATGCAAGACGCATGGCTTCTTACTAACTTAACCACGTCGCCACGCCTCTCCGCCGCCTACTGCGAGGCAGAGGAGCGGACCCTTCGTCTGGAGGAACGGTCGACGACACCCCTCAGTAACCCTAATAGGGCGAATCACAGCAGCCTGATTGTCGTTTTTTTGCGCCTCTTCTCTGCACATGTTCAACCCTATTCGATTCGACTGCCCAAATTACGCCCTACCAATCCGGACTTGATGAACGCTCACGGCCGCGATGAATTCGACTATTACGCTAATAGAACTCGTTTATGAGCTTTGTTCTACAACGACCTGAACATACACCACAAAAGCAACCCAGCATTACGTCTGACGCATTGGCATATCGTCTCTGCATCATCTCAGCATGGTTGTTAGGAGTCCATCTTGGATCTGGCATTCGCGCGATGGCTCCCGTCCGCATTTACAGCATTGTCCTTGGTTTTCCTTTGTCACAAATTCTGCATCGTTCGGCGGCTTGGGTCGGATGGAGTCTACCGAGGAGAAGTCGGTCTCGAACACACGCACACACATACAAGGCACACCAAACACGATCGTGTCTCCGCAGTCGCGGACCCGGGAGCATTTCACTATGACGTCTCGGTCTAACGTCTGACGGCTATCCCAACCTATATCCGGGAGTATCTTCAGACCAAACCCCGGTGGACTCGTTTTTTCTTGTTTTCTCGTCATTTCCTTTGTCATGGTCACTTGACCGTTTTCACCTGATACCAAAACTTCCTATCCACACGCCGGATACCCGACATCCTTGTCATCGGATGGCACAACACTCACAGACCTCGACTAAAACCATTCTCTTTACATTATTTTATTTTTTTCAAAACAAGACGCCACGGACCCCGCATGGGCCGGGCTGGGCTTGCAGGAGGACCGTCAACTCCAGTGTACATTGTCGGAGTAGCTGCGGCAGACAGCACGCAGAAGTGGATAAGCTCATGGATGAAAAGCAGTGGCTCGGAATTGGCCTTGTAACATTGGCGACCAGAAAGGAGGTAGTGAGAGCACTGCAAGCTTCGAAGCTGCGTTGTGCACAGCAGCATGGGTGAATCCATGCTTCGTCCTGTACAGTAATGGCATTAGCAGAGGAACTGCCAAAAAAACGAGATGATCCATAGTACGGATCGATCTGGGCTAGCTCACACTGAATCAAATGAAAATACACACAAACAAAACACACGCGCCAGGGCTAGGATGGTACACGTGAGGCGGCTCAAGCAGACTTTTGACGCGCGCGCGCGTCCTCGCAGAGCGCGTCTGTCCAAGCCTCTGAGGTCACCGTTTGTTATCTGCGCGGCGAACATGTCTGTGCTGTCCGGAGATTAGCGCTGTTGTTCGTCCCGTGTCTGGGATGTTTTGAAACATCTCCACGCGCGACGAGGTCATTCGCATCGCGTCTACCCATGTCCCTGCGCATACGATTAGGCGCTTGTGTCTGCGTGGGTTTTCCATGGAGGAACGTCTCACGAATTACGTCACGACGATGGATCGGATAGCAGATCACAGCATGACTTTGCTTCCACCCTTTTCCCTGTCTAAAGTGTTCTACATAGCATACGAGCACGGTTGGTGTTATACGGCTAGGGATACCCATGGGACCTTTCTCTGTGTTGGTGCACTCAGTGCTCTGCGGTATGACTACGTAGTTTGCGTTGTTTTGCTGGCACGGACGAGGGGAGAACCTGGGTTGGGTGTTTTGAACTACTTTGGGTCGGGTGTCAGCTAGGATCTCGCATGGCCGCGCGGGGATTCCCTTTGTTTATTTTTTAGGGCAGTGCAATGTCCGACGGTAAGATGGTGCCTGTGTTATTTTGGAGTGACGCTTGGGTAGTCGGAAGGGAGAGAGGAAGGGCTAGGGGCGGTGTGACGATGGTCTGTGGGAGAAGGAGAGGGCGAGAGATGAGTTGTTCTGTCGAGTTTCTAGCGTGGAAAAGGCCGATGACGGTGTTTGGGATGTGCTGTCAAAGGGTGTTTTCGAGGATGAGGACGTTTAGGGGGCTGTCTATTTTGAGGATGGGATTCTTTGATAGTGGTGGATGGGAACGCCACGTGAGGTGTCAAGGGAGGAGGCCGAGTTCATGACACTCAACGGTTTTCCTTTGAACGCAGTCTTCCAATTTTGGTTGGATCTATTGTCTGATTGACGTAGAAGAATTCCAGCAGGAAGAAATGCCATGATCCCGAGTCATATCAACTGACACGCACTCCCCTTTCGAGCGTTTAATGTGAGAATCGGTCTCTTTGGACAATCCCATACATTGTCCTTGTTCCCCTCTCACCGCCGCTTCTATCGTCCTTTGTTCCGTCCGTCTTCCCCGCGGTCTCCCTTACCTCACGGGGAGGGCGGAGCGGAGCTGGCGCGGGAAATAAGAAACGATCTTTGGAGCCCAGATCGATGCGAGGGAGGAAGAGTGGCAAAGGGTGGGAGCCAGCGTTTCAACTGCTAGGCTTGACGAATGGGGAAATCTGGTCGAAGGACAGGAATTCTGGGAAAAGGAAAACGTTTCCTTCATGGACGCCACAGGCTGGTTTTGGACAAAGGAGGGCGTGTAGGCTGTGTGTGGTACGTCCTGTAAGCGATATCTTAGTCAAGCAAGAAGCTGTTCTTGTTTCTTTTCAGGACAGGTAGGCCGCGGGGGGGCGTGACGGTGTATATCCTGGATGCAAGGGGTGTGTATGATGCTACCTATCCAGTGTACAAGGCTGACCTTCTTATGCTGTGCTATGCTATTCTATTTTGTATTAGCATATGCTAATACGATATTCAAAGATACCAATCTTGTGCTTGCGGCCGAACTTGATTCGAAACCTGGCGTTTTTATTTCCTTGGCCTGGGCTACCTGCATCTCTCCGCGCGCTCTCCATCGCAGAGGAGATGAGAGTCTCAGCCTCCCTTTGCGCGGACACTCGGATGCGTATGGCCTGCATCCGGCCGGCCATGAAGGAATGCTGAGAAGGGTCCAGGGGTCCAGGGGTCCATTCTAGCCATCACCCAAGAAACCTTCTTTCGGATGGTCCATGTGGGGGTGATGGCTTGCCCGATGCCAAACGGAGGATGCTGTGGTATGGCGGTTGATATGGGTTGCTGGCCGTCCCACTGCCAGGAGGCATGTCCTCTCAGGCGAAGTGGATCGTCGGGCACTGGAGACGGCATAGGCTGTCTAATGTCAGGATCGCGGCGGGGTTGGCCACCAAATCTGAGTCTGGGTCTCTTATTTATTCCTAGTCACGATGTGTGTGGTTGCTCAGGTTTCGATGTTGTGCGGCGGCGAAAGCGGCAGGTTGCTTTGGCATCCTGAACGGGCTCTCTGCGTCGGTCAATTCCTATGGCAAACGATGGAGGAGATGGCGCTGGTTTGTGGCATTTTGTTCTGGCTCGTCAGTGACTTTCACGTGAATATGAGTGGCAAAGACACGGCGATGAAAGCGGAGATGGGTAAGATCATAAAAACTTTTGATGCCTATCTGCATTCTCAGGGTCCAAGTCCATGTTGCAAAACCGAGAAAACAAATGCCATGTAGCACCCAGCTACGTTCGTGCGTATAGCAAGCAGATGCGGATAACTTGGGTATTCCTGACGCCGCCCATGCCCAATGCGATGCAATAAATGAGAAAAATGAATCCCTTTCCCGTAAAGGTCCGACCCTCTGAGACCTCGACAGCAAATTGCTCCCAGATACAGACTTCAAACTGTAAAGTCCCACTCTTTGAATGCCTCGCGGACCGCCTCAACGTCCTTGATCTCTTCTGCCTGCTCTTGAACACAGTCCTGCCACACGAAGCGGTTCTCGAGCTCCAGCAACTTGGCAACCACTCGACGCGGGTACTGAAGGTCAAAGCGCATGTTCGGGTCCAGCTTCATGACGAGACTGGAGCCCTTAATCCTGTCCTCGCCGTTGTCGGCCCAGATCCAGATGCGGAAGTAGTCGCCATGGGTGCTCTGCTCCTCGTAGGATAGCTCGCGGCTCTCGAACTCTGGGTACTTGAAGTTCTCGGCCTCAACCTTGAAGGCGAGCTCGAGAAGGCCCTTGTAAATGAGATCAGCCGGGACGGGGTGGAACTGCCAGTGGACGTGGATATTACGATCGCGGCTGATCTCCCAGGTGATGGCGCCCAGCTTGCGGTTCGACTTGGTCGAGACCATGGCCTGCAGAGACTCACGAAATCGGGCCATCTCCTTGTAGGTTCTTACTGCATCGTCAGGCCCGTAGCTCTCTGCACCGGACTGATGAATGGTGGGCGTGTGGGCGAGGGGCGTGATGATGATGTGGCCTGGGAAGTTGAGACCCTGTTCCTTGAATGTCTCCGCCGTGGCAAGAGGTCCCTTGGCAGTAGCAAGGTAGCTGTCGTCGCCAACGGTGCAGACCATGTGAGTGTCGAGGTTGGGGTTGGAGAGGCAGAAGAAGCAGCGGTCAGGACCGGGAGGAGGCGACGCATGACGACGGCGCTTGTTGCCGCGGCGGTGGTGACGACCGCCGTCGTCTTCGTTAGCGAAGCGGCTGTAGGAGCCTTCCTCTTGGCGCCTCTTGAGTGTCTTGGGCTTGAAAGGGGTCAAGGTCGCACCGTGAGGCAGTTCGACGGACGTCTCTTTGAGATTAATCGTGAAAGCATAGAGAGACTTAGCCTTGGAGGCATTGCCGTACGGTGCCATGGAAATGAAGCGGGTGAACGAGACATCATCAGAACCTTCCGCTGCGGGGTGGACAAAGGGCTCGCGCTCGTAGAAGAACTCGGCGGGGGAAGCCGAGAAGTGGTACCGAGGCTTAAGAGTGGCGCATAGCTCCGCGACCTCGGCCGAGCTGTCGACGAGCGCCTGGTTCTCGGGGGAAAGCGCGATCTTGGAGCCATTCCACACACCACCGGGCCAGATTGTCGTGAGTAGGATGTCGGTCTTGTTCGCGCCCTTCAGCGACCTGGCGTCATCTGCGGTGTGGTAGGGCAGGTGCTGCTCCTTCGACTGGCCACCCACGATTTCCTTGTCCAGCTTTCCGCCCAGCGCAACGATTCTGATGCCTTCCGAGGTCTTGGTGATGCTGCGCTTGCCGAGAAAGTGGAGATTCTCGCAAACGTCCTCGTCGGCCTCGATCTTTGCGACAACCTGCGGCGGAAAAGGAGACGTGCCGGCGGTAAAGTAAACAGGCAGGGGCACCTTGATGTCACCCTTCAGCAGCGCCTCCACTTCGGAGTTGTCGTCGGTGCCGAACACGTTGCCAATCACGATCGCTAAGCTGAAGCTGTTCTTCGCGTGCAGAGTCGCCATCTTGGAAAAGGCAGACTGTAGCCCGCCATTGAGGCCTCCAAAGACGAGTCTGTGTCATGTTAAAAATCATATCATACAACCGAGATGGCAGCAATACTTACACCTTTGGTGAAGCCATTGCGCCTTGCTTGTTGTGGCTCTGATAGCAAAAGGCAGGTGCTGTTGTGGATGGAAACGTGAAGCTCAAAGCTCAACCGCGAGGATGCGCCTGAGACGTGAAGTTGCCTGCGCGAAGAAGTAATGTGGGCCCCGTATCTCTTGCCGACGTCATTGGTCAGGACCCACCTTTGATATCCTTTATCAGCTTATCGAAGAGGACCGAGCTTCAGCCGACAAAAAAAAGTCCAAAAAACTCGGGCGCCTTTGATATGGCGGGGAACTTTTTTCGCGATCAAGCAGTGAAGCTGGGAGGCGAACACGACGGATTTCTGCGAATTCCGTCTGAACACGCGCCCAATATGCCTCCTGCCACTTCATCAGGACGTATCCTAAAGACCCGAAAGGGCAAGAATTCAACCCCACATCAGAAAAACTACCGGTGGGAGTCCTTTGCGACCAAGATCGCCAAACTACACTCCCTCGATCCCCTGCGCAAAGTCCGACGACACGACCTCGACGCCGAAGATCTCGAAGCGACAACATCCTACTTCCGAAACGGCCTGCAAAGATGGGGAGAGCTCAACATATCCAAGGGCTTCGTTAATCTGAAGCGCGAGGTCCTGCCTCTGAGTGAGAGTCTTCCCCAGATTCTTCATTTCGAGAGCAAGATTTTCGGCTACTTGGAAGTAGCTATCGCGAAGCAGGAGAAGGAGGCCTTGGAGCCGCTGCTGGATCTTCTCACGGCATTTGCGCACGATATCGGTACCAGATTCGAGAAGTACTATGCGAAATCCTTGGACCTCATCATCGCCATCGCCGCCAAGCGCCAAGATGCAGATACCATCGAATACACATTTGCTGCTCTTGCTTTCCTGTTCAAATACCTTTCCAGACTCGTCGTGCCGGACCTGCGACCAACTTACGATGTTATGACACCGCTGCTGGGCAAGGCGCGGCACCCTCCCCATATCGCCCGTTTCGCCGCCGAGGCACTCAGTTTCCTGATCAAAAAGGCTGGCGCACCAGCAAATCGAGAGACGGCCTTGATCGCCATTGTTCAGCACGTCAGGAACGACCTCCGAGAAACTGTCGGAGATCGCCAGTTCCCACTCTACCAGGACGGTGTCATGACCATGTTTGCCGAGGCTATCAAAGGGCCTGGCCAAATCATCCATTCGACTGGACCGGCCATCTTCACTGCGTTGATGCAGGCGATACCCAAGACCGAAGAGGATCTCACACCTACTGCGACGTGGACCGACGTCGTGTGCGGTGTTCTAACGAGCGTCATCCACCACTCCAACGACAGGGACCTCGCGCTTGTCCTCGAGGCCATCCAAGAACACATCCAGACGGCGCTGAGCGAGCCTAAACCCACAAAGACATGGAGATACGTGCCGCTCATTAGGATACTGGGGACGGCGGCGGGTGTTCGAAGCGGATCTAGGATAAGCAAATGGCCCGCGCTGGTCGAAAGTCTGACCGCCATGTTGGACGCAATGGCACAGAATTCTCCAGCGGTCAGCGAGGATAAGTCAAGCATTCTGTGGAAGCATGTCATTGTCAACGCCGCCATCGTCTGGCATCAAGCACCCATTGAGGCCCTCATTCCATCCATCCATAACTTCATGACAGCCCTTCAAAGGGAACAACTCATGAGTTGGTACATTCCATTCTGTGCCTACTTCTCCGATCTTGACTCGCAGCGATTCCGGAGCCTCTTCCAGTCATATTTTCAAAAGTGAGCATACTCGGATCTATGTGCCCTGTTCTGGACTAACAGCCTTCACAAGGTTCATCATCAGCCACTGGTCCGACGAACACAACGAGGATATGTTGTGCGTCTTCATACCGCGCATGGTCAAGTCCAATAGCCTGCCGTCCCCCGGAGACAAGAAGGAAAGTTGCACTCTGCCAGAACGGTGGCAGAGCCACATCGTGGCAAAGTTCGAGCGCCTCGAGGCATCGCCGTTTCCCGAGCGTGGCGCATACGATAAGGACCCCCAGACGTGGCGAGACAAGTGCCTACCCAAGTACTCTTCCCTCTTGGACCTCCTCTACTCCACGACAGTCCATCCCTCGACAAACGCCAAGATCGCAGAGCTCTTGCTCAGGAAACTTAGACTGGCCTTGAAGCCATCTTCTTCGCTTGCGTCCGATGAGGTTCACTTCAGCATAAGCCAAGGCTTCCATGCTTACTTGCGCATGAGCAAGGCAGCTGGCTCGGTCGACTCAGCGCTTAACCCCCTCCTTCGAGCTGCTCTCCCTCGCTTTAGTCGCTCGGTCGGTTTCCTGGAAGCCTACCTCGAGTATGCCGAGATGACGCGGAATCAGCCTCAACCTGCTGATCGCCGAAGCAGCGACAGTAGCGAGGGAACCGGTGAAGAAGATCCCGTTGTTGCTGCTTTGGTTGAAAACCTCTCCGCCCCATCACACGAGCTACGTCTTGCTTCTCTCAAGATTTTGCAGCAACTCGACTCCGTACCAGACGAGCACTCGTGCCATATCTTGATGTTGGACATTGAGCAGACGCCAATGGAGCTTTCGAGTCTCAGAAACGTCGCAATGCATCTCCGCAAGCTTGGACAGAACTACTCCTCACTAAGTGACAAGTCTTGGCTTCTCAAGGCGATTCCTTCTTTCATGTTCGGCATGTTGACAGTGAAGCTTTCGCCGCTATGGGACGACACGATCACTGCACTTAAACTAGTTGGGGAGTCCAAGAATGGCGAGGAGGTTGTATCCACAATGGCTTTTAGTTGGCTCGAAACACCGTCGCCGAGATGGTCAGGTCCTGGCAGCCAACCGACGCTCCAGGGAAGGGAGGGCATCACGGACTTTGACTGTCTCCATCTGCGGAAGCTCTGGAGAATCGCAGATGTCGTGGAGAATGTGGTGAACGGCGCGACTGATCTCATGTTGCGGTCCTTCGACGAACAGCAGCAGGCAGTTGAAGCTCACTCCCAGAACGCCCGAGCGCAGGCTTTGAAGGTCTTCAATTCAATGCCTCACTTTGCTGAGAAGCGTTCTCGCAAGCTTGTCCCCCATTTCTTGTCCTGGGCTGCCGAGGACGACGCTGCGCCAGAGAGCCAGGAAGATGAGGAAACGCAAGGCAAGGGGGAGGACTGGTCACTGCAAGACCGCAAGGCGCTCGTTGGCGTGTTTTCTCTGTTCATTAACCCGAAGGTCCTCTACCAGCACGAACGCGTCTATCGCGCACTTCTGCACTTGATGGAGAACGGTGACGGCGAGGTGCAGAAGCTCACGCTGAAGGCCATCCTGGCATGGAAGCAGGATGGCGTGCGCCCATACCAAGAAAACCTGGAGTATCTGCTTGACGAATCCAGGTTCAAGAACGAAATCACCGTTTTCCTCCAGGGAGAACAAACCATACGTCCCGAGCACCGGGCCGAGCTAATGCCTGTGCTTCTCAGGTTGCTGTATGGACGGACAATCTCGAAGAAGGGTGTTGCCAGCGGTCGTCACGGCCTACAAGCCACCCGACTGACGGTTCTCAGAAATCTCAGCGTGGAGGACATGGGAAGCTTTCTGGACATCGCCATCGGCCGCCTCAAGGACGTCCGTATCATTGATCAGACCGGCTTCCGCGCGAACGTCTTCGATCGCGAAATCCTGCCGCCTCGCAAGCAGGTCGGTTTCATGAACATGATGCTGCCCATGATCAACGAGTTCGGCGCGCACGTTGAACCGTACGTGGAAAAGCTGCTCCATCCGGTCATGTACTGTCTCATTTTTGCGTGCCGCCGCCTCCGAGAGACAGCAGCTGAAGCGGACGAGGATGCCGAGGAAACCAACGAAGCATCTCAGGAGTCTCTCCTTAGGACCATCCGCACTACGGGTCTCAAGTGCCTGATATCTCTGTTCCGCAATGCACAGGACTTCAACTGGTCGCCGTTCTCTGAGCCTATCGTCAACGAGGTCATCACTCCCAGAATTGAGAAGCTGCCGGTCGAGACTGCGCAGTCGGTTTCCTCCGTCATGCAGCTTCTCTCAACATGGTCTCAGCTTCCGAAGGCCACTCTCTTCATTTCCATCAATGACGGCATTTTGCCCAAGGTCATCGAGTGCGTGTCTGTGCCGAAGGCAAAGGAAAATGTCAAGCTGTTTGCTCTGAGCATCGTTCGCAACCTCATCAACTTGGCCCAAGCCCCCGCTCAAGAGTCCGAGTTCAACGAGCTCATCCGCGCCGAGTTGCTCGATACGAACATGGAGTTGATGCTGAAGACCATTACGGCGACTCTAGAGACACAGACGATGAGCAACGAACTACTCGAAGCCTCCCTCGAAACCATTGTCGAGCTCTCCCCTCTTGTCGAGACCTCCGAGAACGTTCAAGAAACGCTCAAGATTTCGACCTGGCTTCTCAACCAGCCCCCGAGGCGCGTCAACCCCAGAGCCAAGGGCAAGATCCTCCTCATCTTGGAGCGCTTCATCACCATCCTTGGTTCTGCCGAGGCGGAGGAGAAGACTGCGAACATTGCCATCTACGAGACTTTGTCATCCCTGTTCAGCTACTTCAAGGACAGGGACAACAGACAGGCTTTGGCTCGTGTTCTGACTGCGCTCGCCGCCAAGGACGACACTCTTGAGGAGGTCGCAGAGCTGTGCAGCAGTCTCAACGCATTTGTTCCGGACCGCATTGACGAGCCCGACTACGACAAGAGATTGAAGGCTTATACACAAATCACGAACAAGGACACACCGTTCACTGCCAGACAATGGCTTCCGTTGCTGCACAACTTGATCTTCTTCATCCGCTCCGACGAGGAATTTGGCATTCTCGCCTCCAACTCGGCCGACGCCATCCGAAAGTTCATTCGGGAGGTGGCTGCGTGCCAGGATGAAGCATCCAAGGACACGTTCGATTCTCACATGAGAACGATCCTGCTTCCATCCATTTACTCCGGAGCTCGCGAGGAGTCTGCTACGGTCAGGAGAGAGTACCTCAGAGTCTTTGGGTACCTCTTGCAGCAGATGCCGACATGGGAGCCTGTGGCGGACCTTAAAGGCCTACACACTGGAGAGATCGACGAGGAGACAACCGAGTTGCCGTTCTTCTTCAACATTCTCAGTCCCGCAACTGCCAGGCAGCTGGAGGCTATCCGCTTCCTCGAGGCCGCCAACGAGGAAGCTGAGATCAGCAGTCAGAATCTCAGCCAGTTCTTCATCCCCCTCCTCGAGCACTTCATCTTTGGCCGCACGGATGGGAGTGATGACCACGGCCTGGGTGCCCAGGCCACGACCACCATCGGCAATCTGGCCATGTCTCTTGACTGGAAGCACTACCGCGTGATGCTTCAGAGGTATATCAGCTACGTTGAGTCGAAGCCCGACCTTCAGAAACAGGTCAACCGCCTGCTCGCCAAGTTCAGCGACGCGCTCGTCGTTTCGGTGGAGCTCAAGACCGCGACTTCGGAGGCCATGGAGGTTGACGACGCCGAGGCCGTACCGGCTTCGTCCAAGAGGCTGTTCCTTACCGTTCACGGACAGGAGAAGCTCAGCACCGATGTCAACAACCTCTTCCTGCCCTCTTTGATCAAACACTTGCACGAGAAGGACGAGTCCGAGGTCAGCTACCGTGTTCCGGTCGGAGTCATTGTGGTCAAGCTTTTGAAGATCCTCCCTTCCGAGCAGATGGGTCAGAAGCTTGCTGGTGTGCTGACGGATATCTGCCACATCTTGCGTAGTAAGACCTGGGAAGCTCGCGAAATGGCCAGAGACACTCTTGTCCAGATTGCGTCTGTCCTGGGCCCTACTTACTTTGGCTTCATCCTCAAGGAGATGCGCGGTGCGCTCAAGCGAGGCTACCAGCTTCACGTATTGTCCTACACCCTTCATTCCATGCTCCTGAGGGTCATCCCCGAGTTCAAGCAAGGAGACCTCGACTATACCGTCTGGTCTATCGTCGCCGTAATCATCGATGACATCTTTGGCGCTACCGGTCAGGAGAAGGATGCCGAAGGGTACATCTCTCAGATGAAGGAGGTCAAGGCGAGCAAGAGTCAAGATTCCATGGAGCTGATTGCCAAATCCGCCTCCGTCAACCAACTGGTCGCTCTCATCCACCCTCTGCGCGGTCTCCTCCTGCAAAAGGTCGACCTGAAGCTGGTTCGCAAGATCGATGCTTTGCTCGCAAGAATCACCGCCGGTCTCTTACAGAACCCTGCTGCTGAGAGCCGTGACACGCTCGTATTCTGCTACGAGGTCATACAGGAAGTCTACAAGAGCAAGCAGCCGGAAGTCAAGCCCAAGATGGACTATCGTCTCAAGAAGTATCTTTACCAAAAGGGTGTGAAGAAGGACAACCACGGCACCGCGGGCAAATACATGTTCAAGCTGATCAAGTTCTCGTTTGACATTCTGCGATCCGTCTGGAAGAAGCACGACAGCTTGCGCACCACGCAAAACGTCACGGGCTTCGTCCCTATCCTCGGCGACTCTCTAGTGGGCGGCGAGGACGATGTCAAGGTCGCGGCTCTCAAGCTGCTCACCGTCCTCATCAAGGTTCCCCTCAACGGCGAAGACGGCGTGAACCTGTTCAAAGTGGCAACGAAAGAGGCCGTCAAGAGCATTTCAATGTCCACGTCGACAACCACGGAGCTTTCGCAGGCTGCCCTGAAGTTCCTGTGCGTCATCCTCCGCGAGCGCAAGGACATCCCCGTCAAGGACGCGGCGATCGACATGCTTCTCGGCAAGCTCAAGGACGACCTGACCGAGACACTTTACCGCCATGTCACGTTCAACTTCCTGCGCTCCGTACTTGAGCGCAAGATCGAGACGGCGGTGGTCTACGACACTCTCGACTACGTCGGTACCATCATGATTACCAACGACGACAAGGATACCAGAGATCTTGCCAGAGGCGCCTTCTTCCAGTTCCTCAAGGACTACCCGCAGAAGAAGGCCCGCTGGGCGAAGCAGCTCAACTTTATTGTCGCTAACCTCACGTACGATCGCGAGGGCGGCCGACTGTCCGTCATGGAGGTGGTCCACCTCCTGCTCATGAAGTCTGCAGACGACTTCGTCCAGGAAGCGATCGCGACTTGCTTCCTTCCGCTCGTCATGGTGTTGGCCAACGACGACAGCGAAAAGTGCTGTCTTGCGGCGGGCGAGCTGGTCAAGGAAATGTTCCGCAAGGCCGACAAGGAGAGGATGCAAAACTTCATGACGCTCCTCCGATCCTGGGTCGAGCAGGAAGACAACACCGCCGTCACGAAGTTGGCGCTGCAGACATTTGGCTACTTCTTTGAGGCCAAAGAGCCTTCAGCCAAGCACAAGAAGGAACTGGAACTTGTCCTCGGCAAGATTGGGGAGATCATCGGCACTGGCGACATTCGCGTTGCCGACGACGATCTGATTAACACGGTCCTCCGCGACGTGCAGATCCTGACAGAGAAGTGCCCCGAAAGACTCCTCTCTCCCGAATCTCGCGAGCTGTGGCGCAACGTCCGCGGATGCCTCATCCACCCGGAGAACTCCGTCAAGCTGAGCACGACAAAGGTTCTGAGTGCCTTCCTCGCAGACTATGCCGGCAAGGCGGCCAAGGCCGGAGAGACGCTCAAGGGATCCCACGGCCTGGACCTCGAATGCGAAGACATTGAGGAGCTCGTCCGCCTAGCGCTCTACGCTCTGCGCACCCCCGAAATTGACGACGCCCTCGCCGCCGAAATAACCCAGATCCTCGTCTTCCTCGGCCCCCGGCTGCCGGTCAAGGTGCAGAACGTGCCCGAGGCCGAAACACTCGGCGACCGCGACGAACAGGCCGCGGAGGAAGACCGCATCGAGGAGCACCGCAAGGACCTGCAGTACCTCTTTTGGAAGCTGTCGTCGCTCCTGCGCAAGGACGTGCGGCCCAAATCGACGGCCATCACGCCCAAGGTCGTGGCCATGGAGGTCCTCGAGACCATCTGCCGGCGCGTGCCGCAGGAGCACCTCGCGCCGTCGTTCAAAACGGTGCTGTACCCGCTGCAGAACCTCACGGACCCCAACATCCCCGTGCCCTTCTCGACCGACGACGCGTTCAAGAGCAAGCTCGACGGGCTCAAGACGCGCGCGCAGATCCTCATGGACGCGCTGCAGAAGCGGTTCGGCACGGCGGAGTACACGCGCACGCTGCTGGAGATCAGGGAGGAGGTGCGCACGCGGAGGCAGCAGAGGTCGAGCAAGCGCAAGATCGAGGCGGTGGCGCAGCCAGAAAAGTACGGGAGGGACAAGAAGAAGAAGACGGAGAAGAAGAAGGAGAGGAAGAAGGTCAGGAGCCAGGAGCACAAGGTGCAGAGGCAGGCGTACAAGGGATGGTGATTACAATCCATGTCGAGAAAATTGTTGCATACGGTTGGGCGTTTATTGGCGGGTTACAAAAAGGGAGGTTGCATGTTGTATTTTATAATAGTACAAGGGCTTACGTCGCCCAATTCATTTGTTGTATTATCTTTTATCTATTGTTGCATTGTATCTTGTTCTCGTCTCCAGAGTGATGATAGGGGTATAAAGGACGCCGTATCCCATGCAGTCGTACTTCCGCCGAGTGAGGCATCTAAATTTTGTACAATCCGGACCCCGTTCAATGATATTACAGTTGGTGTACATCGTCTGTTCTTCTCGTTGGCATGCTGTTCTGATGCCATGCCTTAGGACGAATCGCTCTTCTTTCCCTCCGCCTCTGCGCTGCCCTCCTCAGGGTAAAATTCAATATCGCCGTCCTCGCCGAGGGTGCCCTTCTTGACCAGCCTGCCCTTTTCGCGCATGAGGTCCTCGACGGTGACCTTGCGGTCGCCAAAGATGTTGAGGTGGTCACTGATGACGTGGCGATTGCGGCACGACGGGCAGGTGATGAGGACGGAGCCGTAGTGGTAACCCTGCTTGGAGACCTTGTGGCGCGAGCGGGTGTCGCAGGGCACGCAGGTGAAGTCGAGCTGGTAGTGGGGGTTCGACTCGAGGCGGATCTGCTCCGGCGACCGGTTCGGGTCCGGTTTGGGCAAAGGTGTCTTGGGTTTGGGAATAGAGTGGGCGAAGCGCGCTGCGAGGGTGCCGGTCGCGGGTGGTGGGCTGAATGGGGTTTGGGCGAGAGCGAGTCGCGCGATGGGAGAGGGTGTTGATGCTGCTGGTCGTATACTTTGGCGCACCAGAGGCGAGAGTCTGATGAGGGACGAGCGCGATGCCATTGTGATATCCTACGACCTGATACTGAGTGTGGTGGTCGGAACGGAACTGGATGTGGTCGGTCAGGGATTTCGAGATGAAGGTGGTTCAGTCTGGAGGTAGCTACAGATCGGTCAGAAATGGCGACTGTCACTGCTTGTCGAAGCTTCTATTCCATTTGAAAAGATATCCACTCTTGACTCAACGTCTGCTTGGATTGAAAAGAAAAAAAGAAGACATGGGGTTGAATGCCACAAGTGGCTTGGCTTGCTGTGTGGCTGTATGCTTAGTAAAGTGCCGTGGGATTGGCAGCCACTGAGATCTCAAGGCCAATCAATCTAGACTGTCTGTGTATCCAGAGCTGAGGTAATAGGTAAGAAGCCATCATTGATTGGATCCTGAATGGGTCTTGCTCTTCAGTTTCCCATCCATGGACTACTTTAATACCTCCATTCTTGGAGGCTGGTGCACTGCAGGCAGGATGTGTTTTGGTACCTTCTAAGTACAGCACACAAAGCACCCAGAAGGCCTGTGCTTCAGTCTCCTCCGGGCAGCGGCCTGGCGTTCCTTCCTCCAACGTGAAGTTTACCTTTGACAACTATAACAGGCAGTCTGCGATGCTTCACTCAACATTTTCTTTGCCTTCGGTCCTTCCTACCGCAGGCTTGCTTCTTGCCTTCGAAGATCTCCATTCCGATAACAGCTAGGCGCAACCTGTTAATCTTCGTCGTTCCAGCTATCTACCTTGTTTCGCACATCTCAGCTAATACTTCATTTGCCTACGTGAGCTACCCCGCCGCCACCAATTCAGGTTTCCTGCCATAGCTCTCTTGACCTGAAACGGTCCCTCAAACAACCACTTGAGCAGAGTCTTCTACAAACAGCTCGAATAATTCGACAGCTATCAACATCATGATTTCTGGTAGGGGTGGAGGTGGCTCTTCAATGCGCGCGGGGCGCATTCGGCCTCCGCGACGTCCCGGCAGAGTAAGTACTCCTCTGGTGGAATTCGCGTCGATGAGTTTGCTGCTGGGCGGCCTGGCTTGCAGAGTAGCCGCGTTTTGGGCGAGAGCGCGTCGCCGGCATCCCGAAGTCACGGTTCCTGGCCTCCTGCTATCCATGTGTCAGCTCTTGTTGCCGACACTCGGTTGCCGATGCGGTAGCAGTCTAGGGACTAAAGATTTGGTCCGAATTCAGACTGACGAGATGGCAGCTTACGTCGAGTGCCGATACGAACGACTTCGAGCAGTGCTGGGAAACCCTCAAGCAGGCCCTTACCGACATTCACAACCAGAACTGCAGCACGCTTTCCTTCGAGCAGCTTTACCGGGCTTCGTACAAGATCGTTCTTAAGAAGAAGGGAGAGCTACTTTACGACCGTGTCAAGCAATATGAAGAGCAGTACTTCGCCGAGAACGTCATCCCCGACATTCAGCGCCTCGTCACCGCAAACCTCGTGAGCGCCGCCATGGGTGGCTCCGCGACGTCCGTCAACGAGCGTCGCAAGATGGGCGAGCACTTCCTACGAGGTGTCAGAGCCTCCTGGGACCACCATAATACTTCCATGAACATGACAGCCGACATTCTCATGTACCTCGATCGTGGCTACACCCAAGACGCTCGTCGTGCGTCCATCTACACGGCTACTATTGGCCTCTTCCGAGACCACATCTTGCGAGCCTGCCTCAACTCGAGTGCTCAGTACACCGTCTTTGATATTCTTAACTCGGTCATTCTGGATCATATCAACATGGAGCGAGACGGAGACAACATCGATCGTCACTTGTTGCGGAACATTGTCAGGATGTTGGACAGCCTGTACGAATCGGACGAAGAAAACGAAGCTGAGAAGCTCTACCTGACGACGTTTGAGCCTGCCTACCTGCAATGCGAGCGGCAATACTATAAAAAGGAATGCGAGCGCCTGCTGCGTGAGGCCGATGCAGGCGCCTGGCTTCGGCACACCCAGCGCCGCCTTGTGGAGGAGAACGACCGATGCGATACCACTATCCACTATGAAACGAAGGAAAAATCACTCAAGGTCATGGAGGAGGAGCTGATATCGGCCCATCTGGACGAGTTCCTGCAGCTCGAAGGCAGCGGCTTGAGGTCTATGGTCAACTATGACCGCGAGGAGGAGCTCTCGATCCTGTACCGACTTGTGTCAAAGGTCGATCCCAAGAAGACATCCCTCAAAAGCATTCTCTCCTCCCGCGTTGTCGAGCTCGGTCTGGAAATCGAGCAGATGTTGAAAGATACAAATTTCGCGACGACCGCTGCCCCCGAGGGCGATGAAGCCGAAGCCGCCGAATCCAAGGCCAAGACGCTGAGCTCATCGGCCCAGCAGACTGCAGCTGCCATCAAATGGGTAGATGACGTGCTCAAGCTGAAAGACAAGTTTGACAATCTCTGGAGCAAGTGCTTCGCCAGCGACCTCATTATTCAGACGGCCCTGACCAAGAGTTTCTCCGACTTTATCAACATGTTTACCAAGAGCTCTGAGTACGTGTCGCTCTTCATCGACGACAATCTGCGCCGCGGCATCCGTGGCAAGACCGAGACCGAGACCGAAGAGGTGCTGGACAAAGCCATCACCGTCATTCGCTACCTTTCCGACAAGGACCTATTCGAACGGTACTACCAAAAGCACCTCGCCAAGCGTCTACTGCACAACAAGTCTGAGAGTCATGATGTGGAAAAGTCGATGATTTCACGCATGAAGCAGGAACTTGGCAACCAGTTCACCGCCAAGTTCGAGGGCATGTTTCGAGATATGGAGTCGTCTGCGGAATTGTCGTCAGGTTACAGAGACCATATTAGGGGTTTGGGCGAATTCGAGCGCAAGCAGATCGATCTGGGAATCAGCATTCTCACCACCAACTCTTGGCCTCCCGACATCATGGGTCGTACGTCAACCTTTTCGGATGGATCTGGCTGCATCTGGCCAGACGAAATCAAGCGTCTGCAGGACAGCTTGCTCAAGTACTACCTCACCAACCGTAGTGGCCGCAAGCTGACCTGGCTGGGCTCGACCGGAAGCGCCGACGTGAGATGCGTCTTCCCCGCCATCCCCGGAGGGAAGGGACCACTCTCTCGTGAACGAAAGTACGAGATCAATGTGCCGACCTATGGCATGGTGGTCCTTCTGCTGTTTAACGACCTGGAGGAGGGCCAAGAGCTCTCCCTGGAGGAGGTGCAAGCAAAGACCAACATCCCGAACCAGGACCTCGCCAGAGTCCTCACATCCTTGTCCATCGTCCCGAAGGCGCGTGTGCTCCTCAAGGAACCCGCCAACAAAACAATCAAGCCCGGCGACAAGTTCAAGTTCAACAGCTCCTTCGTCAGCAAGACGGTCCGCATCAAAGCGCCTGTCATCAACGCCACCTCCAAGGTCGAGGGCGACGACGAGAGAAAGCAGACCGAGGAGAAGAACAACCAGACCCGCGCCCACGTGATCGACGCCGCACTTGTCAGAATCATGAAGTATGTTCCCATCCAGGCGTGGTCAACCACAGCTGCTAACCACTGTCCAGGCAACGCAAGGAGCTCACGCACTCGAACCTCATTACGGAAGTCATTGATCAGCTCAGCGGACGTTTCAAGCCCGAGATCAGCCTCATCAAGAAGCGCATCGAGGACCTGATCGTCCGCGAGTATCTCGAACGTGTGGAAGACGCCTCGGCGCCGACGTACCGCTACCTCGCTTAGATCTATCTCAAGACGAAAGGATACGGAAGACGAGAGGATGACTGTTATGATTTGATTAGAGGCATCAGAGGCTGCATTGGGCAAGGTCAGGAGTCCGTTCTGGCAACGGCGTTTGGGGATCGGAAGGCTGGCTGCATGTTTCTCAGCTTTTGCCGAAAGAGGAATCGGCAGTTAGGTCGGGCATTGGGGATTTTGTGGCACAAGAGCCGCGGGACGACGTATTCAGGTGCAGTCCCGTGAGGCATTTAGCAGACACGGTGGGCTGTGTGGCTTGGACGAAACTCATAGGCAGGTGTGGAAGACAATGACGAAAGAGTCATTTCGACACACGAAAAGGCCTGTAGTTTCTGGCTGAGTGGTGTCGAAGCTGAGTTTGGCGATGCCGGCGGCTGGATGCAAGGTGTAGGTTTGGTGCAACCCAGCCGTCGTTCCCATTTCTGCGATGCACCACCATCACCACCGACGACAACGACAACAACATCTGTCATCCGCAGACCGCCGAGCCGCAACTTGGAGATGCCGTCCCCATAATCCCACGCGAGGTCCCACAGAACAGCGAGTCCCAGGCCAAATAGGAGCGCAAAATAAAGTTATAGCAAGTGAAATCAAGCCAATGGCAGCCGTAGAGATGCATTCGTGATGAACCTCAAGCCATGCCACAGAGACCCGGATGGTCCAGGATTGGATGTTGACCAGGTCACCGGTCGCGGTTAATTAGTCATCCAACAAAATTATGCCCATGTACCGCTCGTTTGTATGTTTTGGTCGTGGGAAGACTCGCATCACTGTCGCGGTGCAAAATTGTACACGAACGTGGATTCCACCGAGCTTCATCAGCCGGTGGTGCCGAATGCCCCGTCCCTCGACTTCACAATTGCGATATCAAACTCAACCCTCCATCGCTGTACTTGTAAGTAAAGGGGGCAAACCCACGTTCAACACACTAATTACTCGGCGAGAGATCGCTCCCCTTCTCCACAGCAGGCTGACGGCGATGTCCCAATCGCGTGGCAATGGCACGCGGGTTGGAGGGGTGCGTGGGTGGGAAATTCCAGTCATCCATCGCCCGATTCCCCAGTGGCGTGCGTTCCTGCACGAGAACGGGGTCCATCATGCCGCCCAGCTTCTCACCTCGCTGGCATTTTACTTTACTGCTGCCGCTGCTGCTGTTGTTGCTACTTGCTACCGCCTTTTTTTTTTTTTTTTTTTTTTTTTTTTTTNTTTTTTTTTTTTTTTTTTTTTTTTTTTTTTTGGGCCATGTGCGGCGCCCGATGGATCGGACCACCTTCTGCTTCCCGTTCGCGCGATACCCTGCAGAGACATAATCTGGCGCAGCCGAGAGAATGGGCGGGCGAGAGACCATGCATGAGAAACAAAATTCGGGCGTCGTTGGTTGCTGTTAGTCTGCTGCTGCTGTTGCTGCTACGCAATAACCCCTGCTACTTCCAATCCCGGACTCGACCTCTCTTGGTATGTGTGTCGTCTGCCAAGGCGAGGAAGATATGAATCCGTTGGATTGGGATAATGGGAATGTCGTAGGCGGTGGGGAGGGGGCATCGTTTTTCTCGACTACAGGTACGTAGGCGTCGATATTGGGTGACGAGACGCGATGCGACGTCTTTCGGAACCCACGGTGAGTTTCAGTGGAGAAAGCCAGCAAGACGCAATCGCGAATTGGGATCCTCCGGCCAAAACCTTTTTTTCAAAAGTACTACCACAAACAGAACTGCCCCCCCCCCCCCTTCGCGTTTGCATCCTACGCGGCGGCAGGGGGGGGCAAAAGAAGGAGAAGAAAAAAACCCTAAGCGTGTCATCATTTCTCTATGGCTGGCTTGGACAGCCTGCAACGTTTACCCACCAGAGAGACCATTTCCACATCCGAATAATTCAGTAAACAGAAACACGACGGCAAATGCAACAAAATCCGCTGTGGCATCGGAAATGCCAGCGAGTGTCCGCGCCTAGAAGGATATGAAGAAAAAAAAAGGGGAAAGAAAGAGAAGGGAAAAGGGAACCGCCAATGTCCTTTCGATGCCATAGCCAACGCTCGACAATTCCACACCTACCCCATCTGGCAATGTAGTTGGAGACATGGTGAATGACCAACGCCGCTCTTCGTCGCCCTGTAAGATACGACAACAAATTTTAATGCGATAAAACTCCGTAATTTTGTGACATCCCAGACGTACGCCGACCGGACCCATGCCAGTCGCCGCAACACGTCGCCTCCCCTAGCCCGGCCCGATGAAGGGAGGCCCGTCATCTCTGGTGGGTGGACGTTGTCGCGGGCCATTAGGCGGGTGGTAACTTTTCGCGGAACTCGCGGCGCTTGTCTTCGATCTTGCTGTTGTCTTGAGAACACTCGTACCCGTGCTCGCTGACCTTGATCCTCACGAGGCATTTGGTGCAGCGCCACCATTCGGGATACACTTTCCGCGACATGAACCAGTCCTCCGTCATCTCGTGGTTCTTGCGATGCACGTCCTCCTTGTGCACGTCGGCGAAATGGATCCGCAACCTGTCCTTGCGGCTAAAGGGATCGGTGCGGCGATTGCACGACGGGTAGTCGCAGGTGAAGACGCCGTCCTTCTCCTTGCCCTTTGCGGCGCCTGTTGCGTTGGGCTTGCTGCTGATTTTCGGACTCGGGTTGCTGATGCTCGTGGCGGGCGTGATGTCCTTGAGCGACAATGCCGGCGACGGCTGCGTCTGGCCGTCGACGTGGGCCTGCTTGTAGTGCCTCTCGAGATCTGTCTTGCGCTTGAAGGGTTTCGCGGGGCATGCCGCCGACAGGCACGTGTAGAATTCGGCAGGCGGCGGTTTCTGGTCGGGTGGCGGACTCGTGGCGGCGAGCGGAATCACCGGCGGCAGCTGTTCCGTGACGTAGTCATCCTGGAGCTTCCAGAAGCCGCCGTCTTCTTGCGGGATGTAGTCGTATTTGGAGCAGTCAAAATTGGTCAAGGGTGCTGTTACTGGCCTGGAAACACCACGGTGTTAGCCATGGGACGCGTCAGGCGAAGTGGGTTCCGTCTCTGCAGATGGTGCAAGAAGCGCATCGCGTCGCGTCGCATTGACGTTGGGGACGATCATGTGCGCCAAAAGGGCCAAAGAACTCACCATTGTTGCTGCAGCTGCTGAGGGGGTAGCTGTGGCAGTTGTTGTTGTTGCAGCTGCTGTTGCAGTTGCAGTTGCTGCTGCTGCTGTTGCTGCTGCTGCTGCTGCTGTAGTGATGGCGTAGGCTCGAAGCTGGGCTGTGCGCCTTTACTCATGGCGGCGTGCGGTCGCTTTGCGGCTGTTGGAGGGGCCATGATGGGGGGGCTTGCTTCTTTTGGAATTGAATTAGCGAACTATACTTCTTCCCCCCCTCAGAAAGCGAATCTGTCCTCTCCGTCGGCCTCGTGTCGCTGATACCTCGTGTCGCAAGTAGGCAGGTGGATTTCCGCCAGACCACGCAAGATAGCGGCAAAAAAAGATCAATGGATCCGAGCAGGCAATCGATTCCTCGACTCCGAGAATGGGAGACCGAACGGACCTTTAGTCTTGGCCAAAGGCATTCCGCGCTAGTGCGCTGCGACGGGTAGAGGGTTTGGTATCGGGATCGTTGTCGCTTCCTTGTGCTGCTTCGACGAACCGGCGGGGAAAAGGAGTAGTTTAATGGCTCAATCTCATGGGTGTGTCGTCTGTCGAAAAAAGTCGTAGGTAGCGTAGGGAGGAACTATCTTGTGGTCATAAGAGCGAGGTCGGTGGCGGGTGAAGGGGAGCAATATGACGGAGATGGAGAAGAAGTGGGAGGAAGGTTCATTTCATGGCGGGCCCGATCGAAGGTCGAAATAAGCCGGCAAGGAAGGCAGGTGTAGGTACAGAACCGAACCGAACAGCTGAGAGCGAACAGCTGAGGGCGGGAAAGAAGTTTGCAAAGGTGTAAACGCAAGGCCCTTTGGCTTCTCGGTTGTTTGTCGTTTCTTTGGGACCAGGAGTGATAATTATTGCTTTTCTCCCACACTCACCACTCATCGAGCCCAGGACAGTAACAGCGAGCGGAACGGCAAACCAACCGACCAGTCAGCCCAGCTCTGCTCGCTCAGCCAGTGTCCGTACCAACACGATTACAAACCTTGGCTTCCTGGAGAAGGCAAGGTAGCCACCCCAAGCAAGGTATGATGGCTCTCAGCACTGTGTCCGCAAATGGCCGGGCAGGGCAAGGAAGGTGAGGCAAAGGCGAGGCGAAGCAGAGAGAGACGGAGAAAGATATGGAGAGAGGGAAGGAGAGAAAGGCAGAAAGACAAGACGAACGGACGGACGCGAAAACAGGCAATTGAGATCGGTCCAAGGTTCCGTTCGTACGGCACATGCAACACTGTACTTTCGCTTGCGATGCGGTGCGGTGAATCGCGGCCAACCTGAGGTTACTTGCGGATGGAGTTTGAGACGATGGATTGAGATGTGAGAAAGGTACTTTACTTAGTATGAACCAACGGTCAAGGATCTGATGTGCGCATCCCAAACCATCCCATACCATCCCGTCCCATGCCTTCTCACCCTACGCAGAGTATTTCGGGGCAAGGTTCAGGGTAGCTGGGCTAATAAGGATGATGAAGTACTTGTAGGGCAGGCCACTTGGGCTGGGGGCTTTCCGCGAGGCCCATACGTTGGATATTGAGAAATATTGAGAGATATCTGTGGGATGATGGGATGGGATTCGCTGGAGGCTTTCACGAAGCGACGAAGCTCTTCACTCCACGCCCTCTCAACGCTATGCTATAACTGACTGTGCCACGCTGTCAACGCTACGTCTTCCTCCCAACGTGCTGCGGAATACAAGCCGAGCATCATACACGGTAACAGGTCCATCCACAGGATACGCAGCAAGGCACACAATACGTGGATTTCCCGTTCGTAGTAATATCTGTACACCTGGTGAGGGTGGCGGGGTCGATTCTGTTTGTCGTCCAATCCCGGGCAAGGACGGCAAGCTGAGTTCGGTTCTGAGCAGGAGGGGAGTGCATCTTGCAATTAGTAGGGGGGTGTCAAAGTCAGGATGCTGGGTGTGGCTGCCCCTCGTGAGGAGTGACTTGGCGGGAATGAGGGATGAGATGTGACTGAGGATGAAGAAGAGGAGCGGCATTAGGCTGTCGCAGAAGCAGCAGGGCAAGGAAGCAAGCAGCGCGACAAACACGGCATATTCGAATTTTCTGTCCGGTCGAGGCAGGTCGCTAAACGGTGCGTCTGCGTGTCGTATCAGGATGTCTCGTATGTGTGATGTGCTGGAGTGAATTCACACGACGTGTATCAACAACGCAAGTTGTGTGCTATCAATTGTTGCACATTACAGAGCAGCGAGGGATGGATGGCATGGTATGTGCTGTTCCTGGTGTGCACTACTACATGCTGAGACGAGAATAGAACAGCTACAATAACAGGGCCCCGTTACGTGTTGCTTCCGCTGCTGATTACTCCGTACTGTATAGTATATCCGAATATTGGACCAGAGAGCTTAAGATCGGAGAGGATGGCATGGTAGGGGAGGGGGGAACAGCAAGGATTGGATGGGGGGACGGGCATGCCATCCCGACGCTGGCGTGTCTCCCGAGTGGTGAGGGCGTATATCTGCGGCCATCGACATGGTGCGCAGTGCCCGATAATTACTGCGTTACTGGGTAATGAGGTAGATAGAGGTTGTTGGGTAAGTGCGTAATATGTGTGTAGATGACGGCTGGGGCTGTTTGAAAAAACCTGAGACGCGGCGAGGCGAGGTGAGTCGATGCGCGGGTCGGATGTATAGCCGAACGGGATAGCAAAGGACCGGAGAATGGATAAATGATTGATGGTGATGAACTGCGGCGGGAGATGACGTGAGTTGCAATATCGCACGGACAGCGATGGAAGGTAAGTTTCACAGGCAGATCGTACGGCCGCTGCGAAGGGCAAGGTCAAGGTCAGGGTCAAACTCAGTCAATAGGCAATCACGCTGGGTAATGAACAAACGCATGCCATGAGAGAGAATAAGACAGGGGACAGGAGGTCGAGGTGAGGTAAGCTTCGCTTTGGTCTGATGTGTGTGGCAACGGTTCACCCCATCCCATGGTTGGCTCAAACCTAGCGAGCAGACCTTTCGAGAGGTAGACTTGACCTGCATCCAGCTTTGATCTGGAGGAGGTTGCCTCGATCGCAAACGATACGTGTATATACCTCGGTGAGAGACACCATCGATGCCTCACCTCGGCGGCCGCGCAGATCGTCGCAGGTCTACGGATGCGAGAAGCCCTGACCGAGTGGATCAGTCCCTCGCCACGGAGCTTCGCTGCAAGATGATGACCATCTCGGAAACAAGTTGTGGAGTGGTGTGGGGGGCCGATGTGCGACGTGGGTGCAGTTCGTCGCCGAGTTGAAGGCGTCGAGTTGAACGTGTGCATACTACGGATATAACTAGTCTACACACAGATAGATCACTGACAATCCGACGTGGTGTTTGGTCTGCTTACTCCGAGACGGCAAGACGAAACAAATCTGGGAGATTTTTTACTCTGGAGAGCAAGACGTGGGGAAGCAAGCAAAGAGAGTATAGCAATCAAGAAGCGAATTACTGTGTAATTATTGGATGCTTGAGACAGTATCCTCCGCGATTGGCTGCGGGTAGTTGAGTACGTAAGCAGACGAGGCACTTGTACACGTAGACATGTCGTGGTCATGCCGCGTTTGTACTTGTGTACCTACCTATTTATTTGGCTTTTAGAACTTTTGAGAGGGTTTGGACGGCGTTTGACTGGAAACGACCCTGACTCGAACGAGTTGCAAGAGGAGAAGAAACGGCGGAGAATTAGCAGATACTACTATGAGAAGGAAACTCTGTTTGCGTCCTTTCGTTCCAAAGGACGACCTCCATGACAAACCCCCTGTGCCAAATAGGTACCCAAGTTGAGCATGGCCTAGCAAGTACTGTACTCAGCTTCTTGTTACGCGCAGAGGCCCCCACGCAAAGGCAACGAGCTTTCATGTGTTCTCAACTTTTCCTCGCTGTTCATTGTCAAGTCGGAAAGACCCAAGCCATCGGTCGACGAGAGAAATTGTCTGATCAGGATCGACCTGTCCCTGGAGATGAGGTTCTACATAATTACTTACCCCCTTTTCTCTGCCATTCCACCGCCAGGTTAGCTTCACGTCACGATTAGTCGGCTAGCCTCGACATTGCGCCTAGCGTCACACGAAGATCGGGGGCTTTCCTAGGTGGCTGCTCAAGGTGCGGATAAGCTCGCTGTTATCATTCGGCACCGCTGGCTCATAATTGGATCCTTCTGTTTGCTTGGTTCTTCTTCGCGCCTCCGGCTCCCACCGCCTTCTCTGCCGAGGGGAAAACCATCGCTGCATCAGGATTCAGGGACTGGGTCTGCAGCTCCGTATGGCGTCGTCGACGTATACGACACAGATGCGGTGTGGAAACATTCGGCAGCCTCGTCGTCGACTTGGCCGGCTCTTACTCGCCGTTGGGGTGCATGACAGCCCCAGCCGGCCAGCCTCCTGTCCTATCTCGTCGGTTCGATATGGGCCCGGTTCGAGGTGTCTTGCAGAAGAAACCAAAATCTCCGTCGACCAAGGCAGGACTTGCGCTCTCTCCGGTTGCACATGCGTCTGGGGCGGCTGCGCTCCCAGAGTAAAACCACGGGAAGCTCTCCACATCTACTTGGATAGACAGCGTCATGTTCATACCGCGCGGGTTGGGCACCGAGGCCAGGTCAGGTTGGGTAGCCTGTAAACTCAGATGACAACAGCCAGCCAGCTAGCCAGTCAGTCCAGTCCCGTCATGGTCGTTCCAGTGTCAGTGTAAACAGCAAAGTGCACCACAAAAAAGTCTGCATTCGAATCGTGCATGAGGGGCGGTCAAGAGTGTCTGTGTACTCTGTACACTACCTTTACGTGTGTGTGTCTCTCTTGCTCCGCTTCTCCCATCATTAAGGTGCCTTGCACCTATCCCCTCCATCTTTATTCTTTGTTCTCATCTTCTCTAATCCGTCCTCTCCCTCTCTCTCTCTTTCTTGGTTGAAGTCGAGAGTTGGATGGGTAGACATCGCGAAAAGCCTACGCGGAGTTGGTGACTACCTACATTTTCCACAGGTGGGAAATACGTCACAGGCCAAGAGGTGAACCGAACCCACTTCACCACCACTGCCGTCTGCAGTGTCTGGGCCTCACAGCTGAGGGTTCAGATAGGACTTCGGATCAAGGAGGGCCAAGAAGAGAAGGGAAAGAGAGGTTCGGGAGGTGAGGCAAGACTGAGAGCACCTTTTTACCTTGTCGGTCATTCCTCTCGGAAACAAGCACGATATCTCAAAGAGTGGCTCTTACCTGGCCATCGACCTTCCCTTCCATTCCTGCCTCCAAAGGCTACCTGAACTTGCCCTATCCACCTCGTTGTTCAGGAAGGCGCTTTTTCCTCCCCACAATCCAACGCATTTTTTTCCTGCCGTCTAGCATTTCGTTCGTCGATTCGAGGCGAATCCGTCCATTCGACCGCCAATCTCAACAGGAGGAAGCAGCACGAAGTTCGAGCGCGAGACAAGGACGAGCACGAGACGCCAGAGACAAGCGACAGACCCGCCAGCGGCCCCATTCCTCAGCGCCAACCAGACGCCTGGGAGCCGTGCCGTCTAGCGCACATCATCCCTTGACAACCCCTGAGCTGAGCTGATCTGAGCTGGCCTGGCTTTCATTGTCAAGATTGCGGATCCCTAAAGATAGAAAAGGAAAACACCGGCACAAATGATCACGTCTCTCAATTCCGACCCACGACTACAACACACACATTAGCGACTTCATCGACTTTCTTCGTTGCCTGCACGCTCCACGTAAGCTTTCTTCCATTTCAGCCCTGCTGCTCACCATCAGCCACGTCTAGGCGCAAGTGCGTTGTTGTACCTCAAGGGTCCACGTTACGTACGTGCTCTGCTCGTGTCAAAATTAAAAAAAAAGCTAAAAACCGAGAGGAATGGAGCTGAAAAGACAGATGGCCTGAACCACCCCGAATGTTTCATACTCTGACTTTTCCATCACCGCTCGACCCTGCACCCAACACTAATCTCTATTTATCTTACTAGAATCACTGTCTTTTCCAGCGCCGTCAAAGCACTCTGCCGTCCGCCATTTTCGACAAGTCGCTTCTTCCCGACAACTTTGATTGACAGCTCCTCGCGACACGCACCCAACCTACCTTGAGACCTCAACACCATTAAAATGGCCCGCATCCAGATTCCCATCGACGCCCTGACGTCGCGTCTGAACCTGCAAGACCGCTTCAACAGCATGCGCTCCGGCGGCGTGACTGCCAGGTTCTCCAACCTGAAGCCCGTTGGCGAGTTCTTCGACATGAAGCGCCTGTCCAAGCCTGCCAACTTTGGCGAGGTCCAGTCGCGATGGAACTACAACCTGTCCTACTTCTCCAGCAACTACAGCGTCGTCGTCCTGATGCTCAGCATCTACGCACTGCTGACCAACTGGCTTCTGCTGTTCGACATCATCTTCGTTGCCGCTGGCATTTTCCTCATCGGCAGGCTCGAAGGCCGCGACCTCGAGATTGGCAGCTTCAAGGCCACCACTTCTCAGCTTTGGACCGGTCTTCTTGTCGTTGCCATTCCCGTGGGCCTTTTCGCGTCCCCCTTCACGACGCTTCTGTGGCTCATTGGTGCTTCTGGCGTGGTCATCCTCGGCCACGCCGCTTTTATGGACAAGCCCATCGATGAGGCTTTTTCCGGGGAGGCGGTCTAGACGGTCGGCCGCGAGCTCCCAAATTTGCGCCCCAATGGGGAAGACCATCGAGGCGCGGGCGGAGGAATCAGGGGGCTGCGCACCAGGGGTATTGGGAGGACGGACAGAGAGTCGAGGAGCTAGACTCGGACCAAGACGAAGACGATACAGATACACATGGCGTTGGTTTGATTTCAAAGGGGAAGCGAATTGCCAGCGATCCGCTTCGGTTTACCGGCACGGACTTGGGTGACAGGGCGGGCGCGATACGGAGAGGCTACCGGCACGAGCACTCGGACGACGACGACGACGACGACGACAGCGAGGAAGACAGTGAGGATGACGAGGACTCTTCGGAGGAAGAGTTGGAGATTGATTGGGACCAGCTATCGCCGATGGAAAGGGAGGAAGCACTTGTACAAACAGCCCTGGCTCGCATCAGACGCGCCCAAGAAAAGGGTCGGTCAGATGTCAAGCTCAGCCAGGAGGAGATGGCGGCGCTCGATCGACACAAGAAACGCATGGAAAAGGAGGCACGCAGACAAGAACGCAAGCGGCGCAAGGAAAAGGAGCAGCGCTATTCAATTCCGCTGGCCCAGTTTGTGGCGCCGCCACGGGGAGCCCCAGCGTATCTCGCCGAGGACGACCTGCCTCGTCATCCATCTCCAGGCACCTTCGCCGAGACGCAAAGGCGCGATGCGATGCCACCGTTGGGATACTTCCCGCCGCCCACCGCCTCGCGAACGCGTCCCCGCTCAGCCACATCAGCCACATCAGCCTCTCAGCGACCTGTGCCTGCGTCGGGCGAGAGGGGAACGTCACCTTTCAACTACGCGCTCGGCAACGCACAACGCCAGGCGTCAGACTCGAGGTCTAGGTCATCGCGGGCACCTCCTCCTGACGACGGGTATCCACCCCCGAAAATGTCACCCGCCTCTTCCACATCGTCGTTGTCCATGTCGAGATCTGGCGTCGATCCCTTCCAATTCCAGACAGAGGGACCTCGCGCTCAGCCTGCAGCATCCCGGCGTAACGTGTCTGGGTCCACGGACGGGAGGCGAACCTCAGCGGCTCCGGTAACGCGGAGCAGAGCTGCACAGGCAGCCCTTCCGATTGAAATCTCAGACGACAGCAGCGACGAGGGCTCGGAGCAGAGTACCAGCGATGACACCGGAAGCGGTGCTCAGATTGCGCAGCCGGCGGCACCAGCGCCCGCGCCGGCACGACGTGGTCGCAAAGAGGCCATCGCCGTCGAGGAGGCGGCGGTACGCGAGCCGGCACGGGGGGCCTCGCGTGGCAAGAAGTCGTCGAACTCGTCGCCGTCCAAGAGGAAGGCCACAGGCGGGAGGAAGAAACGAAAGTAACCGTCACGTCGTCTGCGTTGCATTGCGTTGCGTTGCCGCGCTACAGAGCCTATTCTTTAGTCAATTTCAAATTCCCGTCTGGTCTAATGGACAAGAACGTAGTCGTGATTCGTCTCTATGCTATCAAACGTATGCATCCGCCATGGATGGAAGTACAAACCCCAGGGTTGGTCCCTGGAGTACGGGACGAACCAGAACTACAACCCTTTCTAGCCGATGTAATGACAAACTATGGATATAACCTCCCAAACGAGCCAAAACCAAACCCAAAACATGACGCACTTTTCATCATCCGGATCTTTGATTCTACACAAACATCTTGGCGACGCCTTTAACGATACTATCGGTCCACCCCCCGCCGCCCTCGCGCTCGACGCTCCGCCTCTCCCACTGGTAGGCGCCGTCGTAACCGCGTTCAATGTTGACGGAGCCGCCGCGCGAACCGAAGCCGCCCGAGGCCATGCGCATGGCCTCGCCGACGAGACCGACGGAGTCGCCCGAGGCGGCCTTGGCGCCGATGCCGATGATGCGCTCGACGCCCGGGGGGAGGCGGAGGCCGAAGCGGGCGAGGAGGGCGGTGAGGAAGCCGCCGGTGATGAGGGGCATGATGACGAGGGCGACGACCTTGTAGGGGTGTTTCTTTGCGTAGTAGACGAGGTCGCGCCAGAGGCGCTTGACCTGCTTGAGGGTCTTTTGGAGGAAGCCGGAGCGGGGGGACCGTTTGTAGTAGGAGGGGCGGCCTGCGGATGGGCGTTAATGGTGGTTTCACGGGGGTGTTTGTGCGAATGCGTGTGTGAGAGGGGGGCTGTTTCGCGAGGGTCGGACGGGAACGGGGAGGAGTGGGATGTGTCTTACCTCCGAGGCCGAAAAAAGAGGACCGCGACGCATTCGGGGTGCCGAAGAAGGAGGCCCGCGACGAGTTGTGCTTGCTGCGGTGGGAGGAGTGGTCGTCGCCGCCGCCGCCGAAGATGGAGGCGGCGATGCTGGGGGCGCTGTGGCGCTTGCGGGAGGAGGAGCGGGACCGCGAGCGGTGCTTGTGTTGTTTCTTGCTGTGGTGGGAGGAGTGGCGGCGCGAGTGGGACGACTTGCCCGAGATGACGGAGGCCGAATCGAAGTCGAAGAAGCCCATTGTCGCGCGTGGGACGTGTACCTTGTGCTGTGTGTGCTGTGTGCTGTGCCGTGTGCCTGTGTGCGACTGTTTCTCTGCCCGGGTGGTTGTAGGGCTGGCTGCGCGGAGAATTGTGCGAGACAAGGCGGCAGGTTTGTGAGAGGTGGTGGTGAGACGGCGCGGGTTTGGGGGCCCGATGTTGTGTGATGGTGGAGGAGGAGGAGGAGAAGAGCGATGGAGGACGTGACGTCGAGGGGTGTTCTGGCGTGGTGGTGCACGCGGGGGCTCGGCGAAGTTGAGGTGGAAAGTCGAATCTATACGGGACCGCGCCCGTGGGGGTGGACTATGAATAGGTAGTTCACGATGGAGGGAGTCAAGGATATTGATTGAAATGGAGCCCCGAGATCGATTTCAGATGGAGGAACCCACGGAAGGGAAGGCGGGGACCGATAGATAGAGAAACAGATGAACACCCTGGGATGTGGTGTCTAGGTAGTGGTGTCGGGCGAGGAAGGGTGGTGTCAAGCAGCCGGGGCTCCGTTGACGATCATGGAGCTCGTTTTTTTTTGGCGTTGAAGGATGTAAGCAAGCAATGTGCGATGGGCTGGCTGCAAGCAATTTACAGTAGTCAATCCACCCCGGGAGCTTCCAAACGGGAATTTTTTTCTAGTCTTGACGAAGGAAACCCCCCGTGTGCGGTGGGTTCCCTTTGAGAAAGAGTGGTTTGACTGGACAGGGAAGCTTGCGATGTGGGTTCAAGAGAAAGGATGCGATTTGAAGAGATGGGGAGAAAAGAGGTGCTGTGTATCCGTAGAGGTATGGTATGGTAGCGAGGACTCGAGGGCCAATTGGATGTATGGGGAGGGCCAGGTGGGAGCGAGAGTCCGGACTGGGCTTACTTTGTCCAAGGTTCCACC
>QAPF01000846.1:0-17469 GCA_004367935.1 Colletotrichum sidae | reverse complement strand
TATTATTATTATTATTATTATTATTATTATTATTATTATAAGTAGTCTATCGTTCTCTTTTATCTATAAGGCTAGTATCATTAACATATACTAGTAGTATTATTACTAGCTAGTATAAGTTAATATTACAAGTACTACTATAGTAAGTTTAATACTTTGAAGCTATTATTATAGAGACTATTATATAGCTTATACTAGTAAGTTCATATACCTAGTTATTATTCTATTACTTTATATTATCTATATATTTCTAAGTTAGAGCTAGGTTCAAACTAAATACTATATTACTAGGTTTTTTTTATTATATTTACTTATAGAGATATATATAGACTATAGTATATTACTATGTTTTTTCTTATTATAGAGATTTAATACTAAGTATTGTATAAAGCTACCTACTAGATAGGGGGCTAAATATATAATATACCAATATGTTATAATTATTATTATGATTATTATTATGATTATTATTATTATTGTTATTATTATTATTAGGAGTAGTGTTATTATAGGATGAAGAGAGGCTTAGTCTTTTAATATTCCCTTTTATCTATAAATCTGGTATTATTAAAATCCGTTAGTAGTATTCTAGCCAGTATGAGTTAACGTCATAAGTACTACTATAATAAGCTTGATACTTCAAAGGTATCACTAAAGAGATTATTATATAGCTAATATTAAATTCTATGTTAAAGCTAAGTTTAAACTTAATATAATACTACTAAGTCCTTTTTATTATATTTACTTATAGAGATATATATAGGCTATAGTCTTTTACTAGGTTTTCTTTCTATTATAGGGACCTTATACTAAGTGTTATAAAAAGCTATTTATTAAGTAGAGGGCTGAATATATAAGATACTATAACTTCTATTAAAACTAATAACTTTATAAAATAGAACGTCTATTAAAGGGATATAGTTAAAGATATAAAAAACGATATAATAGTATATTGAATCTACTAGAAAGTTAAAATACTAGAATATAAAGTATATAACGAGTTGTAATCTCCATTTATCCTAGTAAAACTATAATAGGAAATTAGTATAAACTTTATTATAAATTTCTAGAAAGTCTTTATGCAAATAGTAATGTATATAACACTAATATAGTCATTATAAATAAACCTATGAAATCTAGAATATTTATTCTAATAATAAAGAAAATAATAGCTATAAACCTAATCATAATACTTGATAAAAGAATAGGATATTCACTTAGTATTCTAGAAAATACTATTAATAATAAATATGAGTTCCTTACTAGTTAGTTTTAAGAAAGATTCATATAAGAATAACTAATTAAATAATAACTATTAATAGTGTATTACTTATATGGAAATAGTTGAATGAAATAAATACACTAAATACTAGAATATTACCTTAGAATATTTACTAGTAGTTTACTTACTATCTAAGTAGTATGACTAAGGGGAGAAATATATAACTCAAGATATTAATTATATATATATAATTCAGGAGTAATTATAAAGCTATTAATGAAGAACTTCAAATTTGTATATAAAACTTAATACTAATATATATTAAACTCTTAATAAGTAACAAAATAGAGAAATAAGTATACGAGATATACTTACTAGAATGTTACTACTAAATGTATAATATCTTCCGAATCTCTTTACTTAAACTATAGATACAATACTCAACAATACTAATAACTAAACTATTCTCTCTAAACAAAAAGATAACCCTATAGAATGAAAAATAGAAGAAAGTAGAAAAAGATAAAGAAATAGAAATAATAAACATTTCTTTATAAAGTAAAGTAAGTAACTTATAATATATAATATATAAAATACTACAGCTAACCTAAGTAATACATAAGAAACTATTTAGAAATTTAAAACATAAATAATTTAATACTATAGAAAATAAAATAAGTAGCCTAATATTAATACCAAAGACTTAATAATAACATTCTACGAAAGAAATGATAATTCTATTAAGTACTTAAACAGCTTAAAATATTGTTCTAAACATATATTTCTGAACTAAATAATTATACCTTAAATATTGTTCTAAGAAGTATATTCTCAAACTAGAAAGGATAATATACTTTAATAATAACTTAGTAAATATATATAAAAACTATATAATCTTTATACTTAGAATTTAGGTATATTCTTATAAAAGTATCTCTAACGTTTTTTATAACAATTATAATTATTATAATAATAATATATATGATAAGTATAATGGGTATTGTAAATATAATAAATATTATAAGTATAATAAATATTATACTTACTTAACGTAGTAGTTTAATATCTAGCTAGCTTTTACTATTTTATAATAAGAATAATAGATTCAAATCCTATGGCGGGCAACTACGACTAGTATTCCTACTAATTATATAAACTATATAGTAACTACTACTAGCTATTAGTTCTTACTACTAGCTATAAATAACTAGCAACTATTTATAATTAGTAATAAGTACTACTACCTAGCTAGTATTAGTATTATATAACTATAATCTTTTAAAAAGCAATTATAAGAGATATAAGTCTATACTTTCCTTTTATAATAAACCTCTTATATTTATTAGTAATCAAATTAACTAACTATATTTACTATTTAAAGTTTCTTCTATTTAAATAGCTTCTTAGTACTAGTAGTATCTATAGAGTAAATAAAATAAGAGCTAACAACTAAATAGAACTACCTTTAAAAAATCCCGGAGAAGCATATAACTTTAAATAGATCAGAAACCTTTAATACAACTACTATAATAAATATTACAAGAGGGGCTAATAGCTCGCTCTCAATTATAACTATTAGTAGACATATTACCTTCTAAAGTATAACTTCAGCTTTCTTAACCTTATTACTTATTATTATAACTAGCTTTTAGTTAATCTAAAGCTAAACCCCTTATAGCTATAGTAGCTAGTATACCTACCTTATATTAGCCTTTTCGATAATAAATACCTAATAACTCCTTCCATAATAACTTTATACTTTTATACTGTTATAGCTATATATAATTCGAATATCTCGAGATATTTAATTACTACTAATTATAATTGTTCTATTGAAATATTTATTACAACCTTAATATCTATAGTTTCAATATCTTTATCATAAACTAAATCCTTTTTACTTCTAAGAAAAGACTTTATATTATTAATATAAAAGTTCTCTATTATTAACATAAGCTAACTTATAATCTCTATATAAGTATAATAAGATTTAGCTTACTTTTACTAGTAAAAGATTTTGATTTATTAATTAAATATAACGAAAATATATAAATAGTATTTATATAGATATAAATACTTCTAATATAATTAAATAATTTCTAAAACTCCTATAATTATATTATTATACTATTTTAAAGTATCTAGTAATTAGTATGATAATAATATATTAATATTAATGTACTATCTAATTAATACTTAGTCTCTAATATTACTAGCTAAAAATAATAACTTATAAGATAACTAGACGATTTTCTTTTTAAAATCTACAGATTACTTATTAAATATAGTATTCAGAATAGTTTTATTAAGACTTAATTTGATATGTTAATAATTTTAATTATAATAACCATAGCTAGATATTTGTATATTTATTTTATAATTATGTTTTCAGAAGTAGCTATATAGATCTTAAAGAGATTCCAATTTTATTATAAAAGTCATAGAAAACTAATAAATTATAGAATATCTAGCTTTTAGTACTTTATTGTCTTCTATCTTTAAGAGGTTTATAAAGGGTTTTAACCTTATAATTTCATAGTTATTTTTAATTATATATATCTTTAGCCTTAGTTTTAATAGAGCTCTCCCTAATTATTACTTCAAAGTCGTCTACTACCATAAAGGTAAATATTAGAACTAGGAGTATAACTACTTATTATAATAACTATTTCTATTATTATCTAAACTAATTATAAGCTAGTATTAGTATAAATACTATTCTTAGGTAAATTCTATAGTTAAGTCTATATATAGAGTGAAGAGCTTAGATATTGTTCAAGTATAGCGTAAAAGTAACTAAATAGTAAATATTATAAATATAGTAGTTTTCTTAATAAGAAGGGTTTTTCTTATAATACTAATTTTCTTAGTTGGAATAGCTTTCTTTGAAATACTAGTTTCAAGAATAGTAGACTTTTGAATTACTAAACTAATAGCTACTAGATATAGAAACTATAAAAGTAAATATAATAATACTTGAATAAATCTTAAAATTATTAGCAAAATATCTTTCTACTTAAATGCTATTATCTATAAACTTTCCTTTAATACTAAAGATCATAGTATTATTAGAAATAAAGTAATACTAAAAGCTTACTAAATAAGTTTCAGAAGAAGAATATAATTATTTATAATGAGTATAACTATATTAATATTACTAGTAGTATAGTAAAAAGGCTATAAAGAAGTTTCTATAACTTTAGATTGTTTACTCTTATCATTATTATTAGTATTATTAGTATTATTACTTTTACCTCTACTATTAGTAAGCAATACTAAACTAGAAATTTATATATTATAAAATATAATAAGATTAGACTCATAAGAAACAGGCTAACTACTACTAATAATAATAATAAAGTATTTAAGTATACTATACTTAGAATAAATAATAAGATCATAATGAAACTAATTATTAAGTTAAAGTAGTTTCATAATAATAAGGACTTTGATACTATAAAGTACGAAAAAGTAATAAAGTAAATGAAGGAAATAAATAGACTGTTATTTTGGAATAATGATAGAATCTTTATTATAGAAATAAGTACAAGAATAGTTAATAGCTCGCTCTCTAGTATAAGTATTAGTAGACATATTACTCTTTGAAATATAACTTTAGCTTTCCTATTCCCCTACTAATTATTATAGCTAGCTTCTAGTTAATCTAAAACTAAACTCCTAATAATTATAGTAGCTAGTATACCTACTCCATATTAATCTCTTTATAGATAATAGATAACTAACAATCCTTTTTCTAATAGTTTTATGCTTTTATATTCTTATACCCTTATATCCTTATATACTATACTTTCATACCTATATAGCTATATATAATTTAAATATGAAAAGATCTTCAATTACTACTAATTATAAGTATTCCATTCGAATATTTATTATAATCTGAATTTCATTTAACTTAATATTTTCTAAACTAAGTTTTACCTACCTTTAAGATAAAACTTTATACTACTTATATAAAGGCTTTCTACTATTAGTATAAACTGATTTATAATTTCTATATAAATATAATATAGCTTCATTTATTCTTATTAGTAAATAGTCTTAATGTATGAAGTTTAGCTGATATAGAAATAATATTTATATAACTATACATATTTCTAGTATAACTCGATAATTTTTAAACTTCTAATATTAAATTACTATAAGACTCTAAAGTATCTAGTAATTAGTATTATAGTAAAATATTATTATTGAAGTTTTATTTAACTAATATCTAGTTTCTAAAATCTTTAGCTTTATGTAATAACTCTTAGGATAATTAGATAATGAGTTTTTGAATCTTATAAGTTATTTATTAATTATAACTTTTTAGATACTTTATAAAAGCTTAATCTAATAAACTAATAATTTTAATTATAGCGGTTATAAGCAAATTTTACTAAGCGTATCTTATACTTCTCTACTTATAAGTAGTTATAAAGATTTCAAAAGAATAAAAAGTTTATTATAGAAAATATAGAAGAAGGATAAATTATATAATACTTAGTTTCTAATCTTCTATTTTATCTTATTCTTAAGAGGTTTAAAAAAGCTCTTAATTCTACGACCTTAGTAATTATCCTTAGCTATATATGTTAAACTTTAGTTTTAATAACGTCTTTTCTATTTAGATTATTACTATAAAGTCTTCTTTTATTAAAAGGTTAAATATGAGAACTAGGAGTATAATTATCCTTAATAATAGGTAATTCTATTACTATTTTAACTAGTTATAAGCTAGTATTAATATAAATACTATTACTAAGTAAAGCTTATAGTTGAATTGATATATAGAGTAAAGGGTTTAGATACTACTTTACATATAGAGCAAAAGTAACTAAATATAAAGAAGTAAGCTATATAATAGAAAATAATTAAATACTTTTTCTTTAGATCTTAGAATATTAAGCTATTGAATGAATAAGTAAGAATAATGAAATAAGTATTTAGTAATTTAAAAGTAATAAAGTGTTTAATATTGAAATATGTGTAAAAAGATAATGTCTCCTAGAAAAAGAAGTATTCTAAATTAAACCTCATTTTCTTTATATTAATGAATGAAGTATAAATATTATTTCTCATTTATCATTCTTCTTCTAAAACTTTGATAAAAAGTATAACAATTTACTCTTATATCTATAAATTAAGACTTTTTACCTAAGTATTTCATACAAAATAATAGTTTAGCTCTAAATTACCTAAATAATACTGAATAATTTCAATAGAATCTAAAAGATAAAGGTTAATATACATAATAAACATACAGTAAAAGGATAACTGATACTACAATATTTCTATTTATCTTTTTCATAAAGAATATACTTTAATTTATAATTACTAATAATAAAGAATAGCTTTTCTATATTAGGATAGAATAAAGATCAATAGGTGAAGGAAAGTATATCATTACTAAGCTTAAGGTATAAAAAGCTCCTATTCATAACTTTATTACTATTATATATAAAACCTGGAGAATAGTAATAATAATAATAATGTAAACTATTATTATGAAACATATACTATATTAATAGTAAAGCGAGGAAGGAAAAGAAACGAAAAAATAGTAAACTAAGTATAATTAGTAAAAGAAGACAGAAAAGTATCAGCAATATAAATAGTAAAAATAGAGAATCAGAATTCAATAAGATAAACCTTATAAAAATAAATCGTATTTACTAAATAAAGAGCAGAATAATATAGAGAGTTATAGTAAAATTGAAAAAGGTTATTTCTACTAGAATAAAACTATAAGAATCAAACGTATCAATACGTTACTAAATTAATAATAAATGGATTTATAAATAATAGAAAGAATAAATAAGAACCTATTCATAATAATAATAAACATTGATTCAATTATTTAAAACTATAAGAATCACTTAAATAAATAATAGTAGTATAGTAGTATAGTTATCAGTATTAAACAAGTATTATATATAATAAATACTTAGTAATATTATAAGATCTTTATAATACATATTGAAGAATATATAATTCTAGTTTTAAGGATTGAAGTCTTTAGAAGCCGGGATAATTTTGAGGATATACTAATAAAGCTATAGAATATATCTAATAATTAGGTAGTTATAACTACTAAAATACTAGAAATAACTTTTAGTTAAATAGTTATAATACGAATCTTTTAAATGATAGTTTATATAGCAATATAGACTGTACTTATATATCTGAGCTTTTCCTAGGTTGAACTTTCAACTATACTCGTTTATTATTTATTATCAAATAATAGAGATAATTCTTTAAGAATTATTAGGAATAATGCTAATATTTCTTATATGATTAATTAGATAATTAATTATCTAAGGAAACTTGAGATACTAATTTGCTCTTCTGATAAGCCTTTTCTTTATAAATAACTCCTTAATATTATTCTTAGTAATTCTAACTCTATAGAGAAATATTTAAGTAAAATTAAAGGGCCTATTAATAATCTGTTTATCACAAAGTTAAATTACTTAATTAAACTATTATTATTCATATTTTAAGAAGTTTAGATAGAGTTACAAAAGCTTTATTATCTAAGTTGTTTAGAGTTTTAAATCTTGTAAGGATTTCTGTTAGCTAGAATCTATATTTTCTAGTTTATTAGATAAATATAGGATGGAAATATAGATTCTTCTAGTTAATTTCATCATTAAGAAGACTTTTAAAAATAAGTTTATTGAGTAGTTGTCTTCTAAAGTTATTAAGAAACCTCAGAGGAAAAAGAAAAGTGTTTTCTATAAGTATTATAAAAATACCAATTATATCAAAAAGACCTATTTTAATATTTATTCTAAGAAAGCTTTTATTTAGATTAGATCTGAAGTAAATAAGAGTTTTCTTTAGCTTTCTAAAAAGGACAAGAATAGAAAAAAAGACCTAGTAATTTAGAAATAGTTATTATTATTTTAATTAGAAAGAAACAGTTAAAAAAGTCTTTAGTAATGTAACTAAAGGTTTTATATAATTTTGTTTTGTTGTTAGAAAAGAAAGTTAAGGATAAGAGTATTAAGCTTGGGAATATAACTCTAATTTGACTTTCTCCCAAAAGAGTTAGTCCTAAAGAACCTCAGGTATTTTAATTTCTATAATAATCTAGTAGAATAGGAGTTCTGTTAAGTAGATTAAAAGTATCTTATTACTTATTAATATTAGAACTACTATTCATATAATTAAAGATTTTACTTTTGTAATTAATAAAACTAAAGTCTTTTTACTTATCAGATAGAATAATACTAAAAAGGTTACTTTAATTATGAAACGTAATTTCAAAATTGTCTTTTACAATATTTAATCTGTTGTATATAGCATTTATTATATACTGTAACTAAATACTTATTTATCAGGTCAGTCTAAATTTAATTTAATGGGAATATTCTTTGTTTAGTTTAATACGCATATACTATATAATATTAAAAGGAATAAACTCTTATTCATAAGCATTGAGAATAATAATATCTATAAATTCAGAACTTTTATTTGATCTAAATATTTAGTTCTCTATATTAATATTACTAATTCAAACTTAGTTACTTTTACTCTATCCCTAAAAAAGTATCCAAGTACTTTACCCTATATATACATTTAACTATAAATCTTACCTAATAATAGTATTTATATTTATACTAATTTATAACTAGTTAAAATAGTAATGAAATTACTTATTAGTATAGAAAATTATACCCCTAGTTCTAATATTTAACCCTATAGTAGTAAAAGACTTTATAATAATAATTAGGGAAAGCTTTATCTAAGCTAACGCTTAGTATAATAGGGGTTCAAAAGTCTGGAGACAACTATATAGTATATACCAAAATACAGTCATTTCAACAGCTTATATTAGCAGATATCTATAGTACTAGAAGACTGAAAATCTTTGTATAAAATCTTAAGTATAAAATCTATTCATAATACTTATTTAGATTTTTTCTATATAATAGTTCTTACTAATATAAAATCTTTTTTTAATTATAAATAGTTGATTTCTTATCATAGTAGACTTTAGTAGTAAATATAGTACAATTAATACTGTTTTGATATGAAGAATCTGTTAAATTCTAGACTTTTTATCTTTGTAATTAGTCTAAAAAGAAAGCTACTCTTTAAATATTACTAATATCTCTTTTCTTAAATATTTAATACATTTAATATTAATATAGATGTAATGATATCTGTTTTTCTCTTCTAGGTTATTGAAAAAGAATACTTAAACTTGCTGCGTTTAGTGGGTTTTATATAGCATACTGTAACCCGTCCCTAGACTTTTAACCCCCCACTATATATATATAACGAAAGGTAATTAGTAAAACTACAAAGTTAAGAACTTTTATAAGTTCCTCAAGAATAGAATCCTAATACTTACTAATTGGTAGTATTTACTACTAGCTATGAGTAGTTGCTACCTATTAATAGTTATTAGTAAAAGCTTCTAACTAGTAATAGTTACTATATATAGTTTATTTAATTAGAATATAATTACTGGTTTTAATTATTTACCGTAGGATTTGAACCTACTACTTTTCTTCTAAAATAGTAGAAGCTAGCTAGATGTTAAACTACTATATCAAATAGGAAGTATTGTTATTTATAAATAAATATACTTATATTTTTAATACTTTAGTTACTTTTAAATTACTTAGTATTGTTTCCTAATCTCATTATCAAAGATTGTAAAGTTGTGATTTATAAGAAGATAAGCATCTTAAGTCTTCTTATTTTTAGGGTATTTATCTACAATAATCTTTATATATTTATAATTAATTTAGAAATATAAAAGCTAGTTATTATGAAGTAATATCTCTACAATTAAGACCTACCTATTAGTTTACTTACAATAAATATAATATATAGAATTATTATTATCTCTAATAAGGTTAGAGTTTGCTTTCTACATATTACTTAGAAGTTTATAGATAATTATTATATAGACTTAAATATATAAGATAATATTTTGATTAGATGAAAGGGTTGTACCTTACGTTTAACTGTAAGACTAATAATGTATTGTAATGAAATAGATGTGGCTATATAGGCTACGAATCTAGGCTCCAGGCTATACACCAAAGCGATATTTTAAGGGTTTAAATACCTTGTATTTTCCGTATTTTAGTAGTAATAATACAAGCTATTTCGCTTCCTCACATACCCTCTTTATAGTGCCCAGAGGCTCCTTTAGGGGGCTTTCTTCATTTCTCAAAATTATAAGCCTAACCTTTAGTATTTTTAAATACCTAAACCCCTTTTTTATCAAATTTGAATAGTTATTATAACTATGATAACCTTTATCTATTGAAATTTAAGTACTTATATATATGAGAACTTCTTTTTAATTCTTTGAAGTATATATAATACTCCTTATCTCAAGGTGCCGCTATATATCTCTTTTTAATATAAATATAGTATCACCTATCTAAAGGTATCCCTATATATCCCTTTAGATATATATATAGTACTACTTATCTTAGGATCTTCCTATATATATCTCTTTTAGTATTAATAATATCAGCCTCTCGACCTCTTAAGGATACTTTTATAATAGCCTTACTTTTGTTATATTATTAGGCTAGCTACTTCTCCTTCTTTTAATTCATTCTACTCTTTACCTCTATATCCAACCTATACTTAGATTGGCTACTTTTGAAATCATATTTTTTCAGTTATTATAGATTTAGATTAGAGTGTTTATATTTCAAAATCTAAATATTTATTTTTAGATACAATTATATTATTTAATATATCTAGGTGGATAGAGAAGCTTAGAAAGCCCATATAATACCTTGGTTTAACTAGGTTATAGAGTGAAGTTGATATTTTAGATAGTATTATTTAAACTGTACGCCTAAAGCAATGAAGATCTAACTTTAAAAAAGGCTAATCATAATAGTTTAGAAAACGTTAAGAGTCTAACCCTTTATAATAACTTCAATAATAAGTTACTACTTAAATATATACTTTTTAAACTATTATGAAAATAGGCTTTAAAGATTAAAGAAAGACGTAAGTTACCTAATCGTAGGACTTTAGCCCTTATTAGACTTAAGCTCTTACTAGAATTACATATTTAGAATAATACTTTCATACTACTAGTAAGATAATATATATAGAATATAAGAGTTATAATAAGTAGGAGGCGCTTTAGAAAAGAGTAAATCTCATAATCTCGTTTAGCTATATAGCAATATTCTACATAATATACTTTTAATAAGTATACTCTTAAATCTATATATTAATCTCAAGCCTATATATTAATTTCAAATAGCTATACATCCCCAAAATAAAAAGATAAAAGTAGTAATACCCTATAGAGTACTAGAGATACTTCTAAAGCTATATTTAGAGTCCTCTTATTTTTATAATATCGAAAAAGGTAGGAGAAGCTATTTTTGAATAGTAGAAGTTATTAAAGATTATTACTTTTATTAGATAACTATATTTAAAGCTAGAAGGCCTTATTATTTTCACTCAGACTTCAGAGCCTTATTACTCTTACTTTAGAATAAATATTTAAATATTTTAAATACTTTAGATATTTTATACTTTTTATATTTATAGAACTACTAAGAGTAACTTCTTCTAGCTATTAATTATATCTAATACTAAGGGGGCTATTATAAATTGAAGCCTTAAGGCTTATATAAGATATTACTATTAAGGTTCTATATAACTATTATCCCTATAGTCTAGTAAAGAGTTTTCACTTTAAGTATAAACTCTTCAAATTTCTTAGAATACTATTAAGGTATTATCAAAATATCTCTTATAACTAATTTTTAATATTAATAAACTTCTTATTAAAATTTAACTTAATAGTAAATAGTAAATTATATAAAAGAAATAGAAAATAGTAAAAGATAATAGTAAATACTAATACTATAAAACTATTAATAAGAGTTCTAATAAACTAATAATAGACTTACTTAAGAGAAAATAAAGACTAATCTTTCTAGAAAGCTTTTAGATAGTTCTAATAAGACTAAGAAATAACCTTATAAGTAATAAGAATATTTTATATAAAAAGAAAACTACTCCTTATTAATATTTCTTTTCATAATAATACTTTCTACTTTCTTATATAGAAGATAATTACATAGTATAAATTAGAAGTTACTTAAGTTTTTATAAAGAGATTAGAAGACTTCTAGTAGTTCTTAGAGACTAATCTATTGCCTAAAGTCTAAATATAAATTGGTAACTCTAATATAATTAGAATATTATCATAGTATTCTAGTACTTTACTAAGTATTATAAGAATTCCTATTATAATACCTGAATTCTTGAGAAGATTTGCTATTTATATTAAAAGCTTAGATAGATATTTACTAAATTCTTTATTAATTTTAAATTAGCTTTAGGATAAATAGAGAAATATTCTAGAATAGGAAATAGTTTATTAAACTATCTCTAATTAGCCTTTTCTTCTTTAATTTAAATAACTACTATTAGTTATAATATTAGTTAGACAGATTATTATATTAGAGTCTAATACTATTATATAATTATAATCAATTTGAAAACTCTTAATATAGAATTATAAAACTATAGTAAGCTATAGCTTTTATCTTAGCTAGAATCAATAGTTAATTAAAATAAGGATATATAGATAATAAGTATGAGGGCAGCTTAGGCTATCTTAATACTAATATAATATTATAATAATATTGTAATAATATTACTTCCTTCTACTATAAAAGGCTAAATAGACGAATAGTTATAACTAGTAGGTTTTAGTTAACTCTTATTAGAAATATATATAAGGCTTATTATGTAGACTTTTTAGTTATTTAAGTTTATATATAAATGAGTGTTTATATATTTTATCATATTCAAGACTAATATATTACTAAATATAGGTTATATCCTACCTACCTACTTGGAACTTCTAATATTAGTAATTAGGCTTTATAATTAGATAAAAGAATTATAAATAATAAGAAGAATTCTAGCCTTCTAGAAGAAACTCCCTAGGGGGCAAATTAATATAACTATTAATAATTGTTAGTTCATCTATCACAAGCTATCACACTATAACGCCACTAGATAAATAGTTAGTTTGTATAGCCTATATATATTATATAGCTATACTAGCTATATAGTTATATAAGCTATATAATCCCTATTTCTATATATATAACTATATACTATATAATATAATAATAATAACAATAAATAACTAGAATACTACTTTACATCTATATAGTAAGATTATATATAATATATATTACCTTCTAGATAAACTAGTACTAATTAGTAGTTAATCCTTCTATTATACTACTATATTATAGATTAATAAGAGGTATCTAGTAGAAGAAGTCCTTATAACTTTACCTATAACTTATAGGTAAAAGAATTATAAGATTATTCTTTCTAAATAAATACCTTAAGTCCTCCCTACTTTAAGACTTCACTAGGAGGCTTTAAACTACATACTAACTCCTTATAAATAGCTAAAATTAGAATACTAATAATTATACTTAATTTAACTTTAAAATAAGATATTCCCCAACAACTACTATTAAAAAGCTAATAACTACTCTTAATTTTTACTTATAAGAATATATTTAATAAATATAAACCCTTTAAGTCTTATAACCCTTTTCTAATTACTAGAGTTTATAATATCTCTAGCTTCTTATAGATACTTCAGACCCTTTCCAATCCCTACTAAAGTTCTAAATTATATACTAAACTCCTCATAAATAGCTACTATTAAGATGCTAATAACTATACTTAATATAGTTTTGAAATAAAATATTCTATATAACTATACTAGGTTTAAACTCTTAGTATGGCTAAATAGAACGTATTCAGCAGATATATTTAAAGGTTTATATAGCCTCTTGAAACCCTCTATATAGCTTAAATAACTACCTTCTCTTATAGCTCTTAAAGTTCTATAAGGATATATAGTTATATTAACTTCTCGAAGTATAGCTTATAGTAAGAACCTTCTCCTATAACTTCTAATAATCCTACTAGAAACTATCAGAAGGTATATAATATTACTACTCTCTCGAAATAATACTTCTATAGCTATATAGCTATATAGCTTCAAGCTTGAATAAAGCTTTATACCCCTTTGATTTCTAATATTTACTTGAAGAGATCCTAGTAATTAATATGACTATTATAATTATATAGAGGGATAGATAGATAATAGGTTTAATAGTAAAGAAAACTATTAAAAAAGATAGTATTTTTTAATTAGCTATTTGAGCCTTTTTTATAATTAGATACAATTATTATAATATAAATAAAAAGTTACTAGTATTAGTTTATCTATTACAAACTACTATAGTATAGTACTATTAGGTAAATAGTTAGCCTATATAACCTATATATATTATATAGCTATACTAATTATATAGTTATATAAGCTATATAAGCCTTATTTCTATATATATAGCTATATACTATATAACATAATAATAATAATAATAAATAACTAGAACACCACTTTACACCCATATAGTAAGATTACATACAGTATATATTACCCTCCAGATAAACCAGATAAACCAATATAGTATTATAATAATCAATAAAACTAAAGGAATATAGAATTAAATAGATAAACTACTCTTTTTAATTCTTATATTAATAAATAATAAGTCTTTTATTGCTATTTAAATTAATAATAGTTATAATTACTATTAAATAGTTAGTAAGAAGTTCATAACATAGTAAAACCTTATTATTAATTACACTATACCATAGGATACATAGTAATTATACATATTGCTATATATATAGCAGTATACTCTCTACATCCTACTAGTAATAAGTATTTAATACTTAATACTACCTATAGCTAATTATATAGTAATTAGTAAGTAGTTACTATACTATAGATCTAGAACCTTGTATAATACCTCATATTATATAATATAGGAATAATAATAATAAATAACCAGACTACTACTTTATACTTATACGGTAAGATTACATATAGTATGTATTACCCTCCGGATAAACTAATACTTATACTAATCATATTACCATAATTGTATTAATTAAGTATTATTCTAAGTGTTAACCAGGAAACTTATATTACTAAAATACCTAAGGCATATATTAACCTTAATAGGTAGGTATCTAAAGTCATATTCTATATAACCCTAAAGATAGTTTACCTACCTATCCTTAAGAAATCATAATTATAATACTGAAGGGTTAGTCTAAACTTTATAAAACATAAGATAAAAATAAAAGGAATTAGTAGTTTTACTATTTAGACTATTAGTAATATATTAAAAGAGATATACATAGATAGATTTATAAATCTTCTTAAATTACTAATTATAATATCTTCTACCTTAGGAGAAAAGAAGTATTAATAATAAATAATTAACTTAATATAAACTGATATAGCCTTAATAGTTATATTACTAGCCGCCTTAAAATGGCTAGGATCTACCTTACTAACTATTTATATGTTTTTTATAGACTTATTTAATAAAGATGAAACCTCGAGCCTTCTATCTTATTAAGACTTATTTAATTATTATATTTACCTAATTAAAGTCCAGATAGGCTAAAGCCAGACTTACTATAAAGACTACTTTATAAGATATTAAAAAAGAATCTCCTTGAAGTTTATTATTAGATTATAAACCTAATAGATGAAGATTAGGTCTAAGTAGGCTTTTCTATAGCCAAAACGTCTATTCTCTTTTTAAGAGGCCTAGGGGAAAATAGTAGTTTTATATAAATTATTATACTCTCAATACTATTAATACTTATTATTTTTACTTCTTACTATTAATTAAAAAGACTCTATACTTATTGTCTAAAATAATATAGTTTATAAGGGTTAATATTTATATAACGTTTCATAAGACCATATTATCAAAAGAGATAAATATAAAATTACTTTTTAGATATATTTGAACTTATTTAAATAGCTTGTTATCTCTTCTAGGCTAATAAATTTGCTTATAATATTCCAATATTATATTAGTAGTATATTTTAAGGTATTTTTAATACCTTTATTCTAACTTATTTTGATATTATCCTTATTTATATCTATAAGTTAAGAAGTAATTATAAAGATAAGATTTATTAGAAAAGATAGATAGGTAGGTAAATTAATAGTTAAGTTATTACTATAGATAACTATGAAATCAGGAGAAATATAATGTGATAAAAGTAGTTTTCTCAATATGAAGACTTATTTAAAATATTCGTAATTATAATAGTTAAATAGAAGAAGACATAGTAATTCGATTGATAGTATAATTAATTATTTCTAATTGTTATTTATAGAAATATTGAGGTTATTATATAGATAGTTTATTTCAGAGTTCTAGTTGTACTACTAGAGTTCTAGCTATACTACTAGAGTTCTAACTATAGTTATAATATATAAGGCGTTATAATTATAATATATATACTTTAGTATAATATATAAGCTACTATAATTATAGCGTATAATACATTATAACTATAGTATATAAACTAAAGTGTAGTATATATTATAATATAACTATAGTATATTAGCTATTATAGCTATAGTATATGAGGCGTTGTAATTATAATGTATATAGTTTGAACTGCTTCTAGTATTTTATAAAAGAGTGAACCTTTATCCTTTTACATTATTTCTTGTTGGTTTATCTAGAGGGTAATATATAATATGTATAATCTTACTATATAAGTATGAGGTGGTGTTCTAATTATTTATTCTTATTATTCCTATATTATATAATATGAGGCGCTATATAAAACTCTAGATCTATAGTATAGTAATTGCTTATTAATTGCTATATAATTAATTATAGCTAGTACTAGATACTTAGTATTTATTACCAATAGGACGTAGAAGGTATACTACTATATATATAGTAATATATTCAATTATTATATATCTTATAGTATAGTATAATTAATACTAGCAACTTTTCTTTTTACTATATATCTTAGTCTCGATCTATTTATATAAAAAATAATACTTTTAGCGATCTATATCTTTTTATTGTAATAATACTTAAATACCTATTTATTTATTATATTTGAATTATTTATCCTTCTATTCAAATAGTTATATAATTTGATTTAATAAATCTCTTAAAAGTATAATTTAATATACTTTTTTTAAAGGTATTAGTAATATTATTATTTCTATTAATCTACTATACTTTATAGAACTTATAATATTTATATAACTATTTCAATATTATAATATTAATTATAAAATATTTTTCTTTAGTAGTACTAAGTTTTATAAGGTATTTATAAAGTAAGTATAAGT
>QAPF01000845.1:0-17052 GCA_004367935.1 Colletotrichum sidae | reverse complement strand
TATATTAAAGATCTTAAAGTCTATTATAATTATATAATAATATTAAATTATAATATAATAATCTATCTAATTAATATTATAACTAATAATAATTATTTAAATTTAATAGGAGAAAACTAGTTAGAAATAATTTAGTGAAATATCTTCTATTTAGGAGTATTTTCCTACTTATCCTATAGTTAATTCAAACTTAATAAAAAACTTAATAAATATCTATTTAAATCTCTAATATAAGTAGTAGATTTTCTTAAAGGCTTAGGTATTATAATAAAGGTTCTTATAATACTCTATAAAATACTAAAGAAATATATTAATATCCTAATTATATTAAAACTTTTATATTATGTAAAAATTACTAACTTATATCTAGACTTTAAATAATAGATTAATTTATAAAAACTACTAGAAGTCTTCTAATCTCTTAATAAAAGTCTAATTAACTTCTAATTTATATTATATAGTTATTTTCTATATAAGAAAGTAGAAAATATTACTATTAAAAAAAGTATTAATAAGAAGTAATTTCCTCTTTATATAAGGTATTTATATTACTTATAAAGTTACTTTATAATCCTATTAGAATTATATAAAAACTTCTTAAAAAGATTAGTTTTTATTTTCTATTAAATTAGTTTACTATTAGTCTACTAGAACTCCTATTAGAAGTTCTATAATATTAATATCTACTATTATTTTTTACTATTTTCTACTTTTTTTATATAGTTTACTATTTACTATTAAGTTAAATTTAGGTAGGAAGTTTATTAATATTAAAAACTAGTTATAAGAAATACTTTAGTAGTACTTTAATAGTATTATAATAAACTTGAAAAGTTTATACTTAAGGTGAAAACTCTTTACTAAACTATGGGGGTAGTAGTTATGTAAAACTCTAATAGTAATATCTTATATAAGCCTTAAGGCTTAGGTCTATAATATATCTCTAACTTCTTATAAATACTTCAGACTTTCTCTAATCCTTATTAAAACCTTGAATTATATACTAAACCCCTTATAAATAACTACTATTAAGATACTAATAACTATACTTAATATAACTTTAAAATAAGATATTCTCTATAGCTATACTAAATCTAAACTTTTAATATAACTAAATAGAATATATTAAGTAGATATATTTAAAAACCTATATAGCTTCTTAAAACTTTCTATATAGTTTAAATAACTACCCTTTTCTATAACTCTTAAGATTCTATAGGAATAATTTAATAACTTCTCCCTCTTATAGTTCTTAAGGCTTTATAAAAACATATAGTTACACTAACTTCTTAAAATATAGCTTATAGTAAAAGCCTTCTCCTATAGCTTCTAATAATAACTCTAGAGACTACTAGAAGGTATATAATATTACTAACCTCTCGAAGTAATACCTCTATAGCTATATAGCTATATAACTTTAAGAACTATATAGTTTTAAGTTTAAATAAAGCTCTATACCTCTTCAATTTCTAATAACAACTTGAACAAATCCTAGTAATTAATATAACTATTATAATTATTTAAAGAGATAAATAGACGATAGGTTTAATAGTAAAAGAAAACTATTCAAAAAGATAGTTTTTTATAACTAGCTATTTAAGCCTTTTTATAATTAGCTAATATCACTATAATATAAATAAAAAGTTGCTAATATCAGTTTATTTATTACAAGCTGCTATACTATAGTACTATTAGGTAAATAGTTAGTCTATATAGCTTATATATACTATATAGCTAGTACTAGCTATATAGCTATATAAGTTATATAGGCCCTATTTCTATATATATAGCTATACGCTACATAATATAATAATAATAATAATAAATAACTAGAATACTACTTTGCACCTATACAGCAAGATTACATACAGCATGCATTACCCTCTGGATAAACCAACAATAATAAAAGCTCTCTTATAGTTATTACTAATTAGCTCATTAGATTAAAGTTTTATAATTTATAGAAACTTACCTTTTACTATTATATTTTCCCTCATGAAACCTTTAGCTATAACCTTTTATAATTCTTTAATTTCGACTTCTTAAAAAGATAAAATTAGGATTTTAATAATAGTTTTATAATAAAAAGCTACTAAATACATAGTATCCAAATATATAGTATCTATAGTAATATTTATAGTTATATTAAAAATAACTATATTTAAAGATATAATATCTAGAGTAGTATTAACTACTATTAAATATAATCGTAATATTTTATCATATAAACCCCATAGCTACTAAAAAGTCAAGCAATATAGCAGCTTAAATTATAATACTAATAGTTATACGATTAGAATAAAGTAATACTATTATAATAATACACCTTCTTAAGTAATAGTCTTCTTTTATAGAAATTATATTGATATAGCTATTTAATACTAAACTATTAGTAATTCTAATATTATAAGTTCTAGAAATTCCTAATCATAAGGATTATTCTAAGCTTCTTAGTTACCGTTATGGTTTCTTTTATAAGGATACTTTCGTATAAAAGTAAAGTTTAGCTAATAGTAATTTTAAATAGCTATATATTATAGCTATAAACCTTTGAAATATATAAGACTTAGTAAGTTATAATAAAGTTATTATATGAACTATAGATTTAGTAGTATAACTAATATGATATATTACTCTTACATTTTATATATATCAACGTTAAAGTATTTATTCATTACTTACTAGTTAATTGCACTTTATAACAATTATATTTCTCTAATATACTTTATACACTTTAGCATAAGGATGAGTTCTTATTAAAGTTTTATATTAAATAGTTAGTTATTTATAAAGTTTTCAATATTCTATAACTGGAGACTTTAAAGCTTTATACTTTTATTTTTTTCTACTATCTTAAGATTAGAATATAGAAGTACTTACAATTTAAGAAGCTTGATAATTAGTAACAGCTTAAAGCTATAGTTCTAGCAGCTGAATATTTCTAAGAGATATTATAGTTTTAAAAAGAGGCTTTTAGTAGTATTAAGAAGAAGGTTATACTCAATATTAAGAAAGCTACTAGCTATAATATTATTACTAAAGGCTTCATATTTGACTATTATAAGTAAAATGATACTCTAGAAGGAATTTTCGAGTAGCTGTATTTTGAAGTCTTATGTAAAATATATAATAAGTTAAATTATATTATAATTACTTATTATTATAATACGTTCTATATATTCTATGAGAAGTTAGGTAGTTTTATAAAAGTTTATTGTAATTATTTTACTATTAAGAGTATAATACTAAAGGAGCTTTAGAGCTATGTGGAACTTAGGGCCAGAGAATTACAATATAATAAAAGTATTCTAGAGAATCAATAATTTACTAATAAGTATATATCAATACTTTAGTAGTCTGATTAATTGTAAAAAGCTCTATATATCTAATTAGTGTCAAAATACTTATCAAACGTCTTATTATATAGGCAGGGATTAAATATTTTGATTTTATTTAAAGATATCTAGTTAATATACTGAAGGGATTAGACGCTTTCGTCTAACCTAAAGATTTCTAGTTAATATATTAAAATCTTAGTAATAGGTAGGAAACCTTGAAGATTAATAAATTTATAAGAAGTCTTATTAACTTAATATAGTAATAAGAGTCTTATATATTAATGTATATATAAAGAAAACCTTATGTATTAATCAATATATAAGAAGAACCTTCTATTTTATAAACTATTACTCTATTATTCAATTATTATCTAATTAATTAAACTGCTGAATAATTAGTAAATAGCTATTAAAGCTATTAAAGCAGCTATATAGTATTTATAAACCTTAGGGTTCAAAGCTTCTAAAGGGGGGGATAGTTATCAAGATATATCTTATAGTTTATATAGAGAGGTAGGATAATTAGAATTATTATATATTATTTAATATAATAGCTTGAAATCTTTATAAATTTAAAGCCTTCTTATAACTACTATTAGGTAGCTTATTAAGTTAAGTCTTATAACTTATAGAGACCTATCCTTTACTATTATATCTTCTTTTACCAAACCTTTGGCTATAAACCCTTATAAAAAGATTGACTACTTATTGATATTAATTTATTCAGAAAGTAATTTATATTATATATAGTTTTACTATATAAGTATAAAGTAGTAATCTAACTATTTATTATTATTATTATTATTATTATTATTATTATTATTATTATTATTATTATTATTGTTATAGTTATTATAGTTATTATAGTTGTAGATAGCTATTGACTTATATTCTAAAGATAAAGAGAGGGTTAGTCTATAGTCTATTACTTTTTTCTATCTATAAAGCTAGTATTATTAAGATATACTAGTAGTATTATTAGTAGCTAGCTAGTGAAAGTTAATATTATGATTATTACTATAGTAAGTTTAATACTTTAAAACTACTACTAGTATATCAAACTATAACCCGCTGAGACTATTATATAGTTTATACTAATAAGTTTACGTATTTAGTTCTTATTCCGTCACTTTATATTACTTATTTCTAAATTAGAGTTTGGTTTAAATTAAATATTATACTACTAGGTCCTTTTTACTATATATACCTATAGAGATATTCATAAACTATAGTATATTATTAGGTTTTTTCTATTATAGAGATTTTATATTAGGTATTATATAAGACTACCCACTAGATAGGAGGCTAAATTTGTCATATACCACACTAAGAAAAAAGAATTTCAAGAAAGATTGAAGAATATATATAACATAAGTCTATTATAACTTATAGTAATAGAATAAACTCTACTAGTTATAGCTAGTTCTAGTAAAGTATAGCTTATAATATCTTCTATTATAACTTTTAATAGATATATTACTTTCTAAAGTATAATCTTAGCTTTCCTACCTTCTTACTACTTATAATAGCTAGTTTCTAGTTAATTTAAAGTTCGATCTATTATAATTATAATAGTTAGTATATTTACTTTATATTAACTTTCTATAAGTAATAAATAACTAAAAACTCTTCTTATAATAAGCTTATATCTTTATATCTTTAAACTAAATATCATTTATTTAGTTACTTTTACTCTATATTTAGAATAGTATCTAAGCTCTTTATTTTATATATAGATTTGACTATGAACTTTACCTAATAATAATATTTATACTAATACCAACTTATAACTATTAGATTTATTCTAATATCTAAAGAACTCCTATTTCTATTATACTAAGAGAAGTAATATGCAGTTTTACGAGGTTTCTATATGGATAAATTGTATAAGATTCGCTTTATAAATATAAACTTATTTTGCTTTTTTTACTTCTAGTAGTTCTTAAGTAAATGAGGTAAATATATAGAGGGTTATTCTTTTATAAAGTATTAGAAATGGTTCAAGCCATATATAACATAGTTATAATACCTTATACGTTATAATTATAGTAGTCTATATACTATAGCCATACTATAATATATACTATCCTTCAGCCTATATATTATAGTTATAATACTTTATATATTATAGTTATAGTAGTTTATATATTATACTAATATATATATATATATATATATTATAGTTATAGTACTTTGGGTATTATAATTATAATAATCTATATATCTTATAGCTATAGGTAGAATTCTAGTAGTAGTCTAGTCATAGTATATTATATATTCAGCACTCTTTTTAATGAGTAGCTTTATATAAGACTTAGTATAAACTTCTATAATAGAAAGAAAAACCTAGTAATATATTTTAGCTTATATTTATCTCTATAGGTAAATATAGTAAAAAGGACCTAGTAGTATAGTATTGAGTTTAGACCTAGTTCTAACTTAGAATTATATATATAGATATTATAAAGTAATAGAGTAACAACTAGGTATACAAACTTACTAATATAAACTATATAATAGTTTTAGTAGTAGCTTTAAAGTATTAAATTTACTATGATAATACTTATAATATTAGCTTATACTAGCTAGCTACTAATAATACTATTAGTACATCTTAATAATACTAGCTTTATAGATAAAAGAGAATGATAGAAGATTAGCCCTTTCTTTATCCTTTAATATATTTAATTTAATTGCTATCTGCGACAATATTACTACTAATAATAATGGTAATAATAATAAGAATTATTACTATACTTAACTCCTATAATTTTAATAAAATATTAATCTTATGAACACTATTAATAACTATGAGGATTATAGCTACCTTGAGAAAGATTTAAATAAATTAGTATTATATAAGAGTAACTTTACTATTCTTTCTAGTCTTCTTAAAATAACTAGCATTAAATCTAAGTTTAAAATATTACTAGTAGATAAAGTTATTAGTATAACTAAGAAGTATAAGATTTTTAAAAAAAGAATCTAGTATTTAAAAAGGAATATTTAGTAATAATTCTAAATACTTTAAATATATATTAGAAGTAACTTATTAGGTATTACTTTGTCTTTCTAAAAAAGTATATATATCAAAATACATTATAATTATTAGCTAATAGTTAGAAACACTAAGATAACTTAAAGTTAGAAATATTATATTCTATACTATTAGTATAATATTATTACAATTCGAAGACCTAAAGTAATTATAGTTATAATAGCTAGTATAGGGTAGATTAAGATATAAGTCCTAACTAGATACTAAATATTCTCTATGTGAAATAAAAGGCTTGATAGTAATAGAGCTATAGCTAAAGGCTTAAAATAGACCTTCTATATACGAATTTCAATATTTCTACAAATAGCAATTAGAAATAATAAATTATACTATTAATTGAATTATCTTTTCTCCTTCTATTCAACTATTACTATTCAAAATATCTTAATTAAGTCTCTATATTAAGAAAACTAGTTCTATCGTGTCACGTTTCTCCTGATTTTATAACTATCTATAGTAATAATATAACTATTCATTTATCTATCTATCTATCTATTCTCACTATTACTAGTTGAAATAGTAATAGAAATTACTTATCTTTATAGATAATTATACTCCTAGTAATAATATTTAACCTTATGATAGGAAAAGATCTCGTAGTAATAATTAGGGAGATTTCTATCGAACTTAAGGCTTAATATATATAACTAAAAGTAACTACTAAAGCTATAGGGTTGAGAACCTTTTTAAACTTCTTAAAGATAAGATAAAATAGAGTATTTATAAGAGCTAGGTATTCCGTGATTTATTACTTTTCATTACTTTTCTATAATAAATTCGAAATTCCCCTGAAGTCTATATAGTTATCTATAAGAGAAGAGGTATAAAATAAGTATAGTAGTATTTACTTATAATTCCTATAATTAAAGCTATTAGTTTATTGGATTAAGTTTTAGCTAAGACTCAAAAACTATAATTAATAAGTAGTTTATAGATATTTTAAAAAGAGTTATCTAGTCATCCTATAAGTTATTATATTAAGGTGAACACTTCAGAGACTAAGTATTAATTAGATAATACTTTAATATTAATATACTACTATAATACTAATTATTAGATACTTTAGAATACTATAGTAATATAATTATAAGGGTTTTAAAATCTATCGAATTATATTAGAAATATATAAATTTATTTAAACATAATTTATATATTAATTATATTTCAGATGTTAAGATTATTTATTAACAAGAATAAGTTATATTTAGCTATATCTATACAGAGATTATAAGTCAGTTTCTATTAATAATAGAGAGTTTTTATAATAGTAGTATAAAATCTTATTTTAAGAGTAGGCAAAGTCTATAATATGAATATTAAAGTTATAGATATTAAAGTAGTAATAAATATTTCAATAGAATACTTATAGTTAGTAGTAATTGAATACTTTGAGATGTTTGAATTATATATAGTTATAAAAGTATAAGAGCATAAGGGTTTAAAGTTATTATAGAAAGATTTATTAATTATTAATTATTAAAAAGGTTAATATAGAGTAAGTATACTAATTATAGTTACAAGACGTTTAGTTTTGGATAAATTAGAAGTTAGTTATACTAGTTAGTAGGGAAGTAATAGAGTTAAAATAATACTTTAAAGGGTAATATATCTACTAATAGTTATAGTAGAGAGCAAGGTATTGTTTTTTCTTACTATATATTATTTAAACTTCTTAAAATATTCGATTACTACTAATTATAAATAGTCTTCTTCAATATTTATAGTAGTTTTATTACTTACAACTTTAATATTTTCTAGACTAAACTTTCTTGACTTCTGAGATAGAACTTTATATTATTAATATAAGAAGTCTCTACTACTAACATAAACTAACCTTCAATCTCTATATAAATACAATAAGACTTAACCCATTTTTACTAGTTAATAATATTAGTATATTAAGACTACAGTTACTTTTACTCCATATTAGAATAATATCTAAGTCTTTTACTTTTTATATATATTTAACTATAAAATATATATAATAATACTATTTATACTAATATCAATTTATAATTAGTTGAAATAGTAGTGATATTACTTATTACTATAAATAACTATACGTTTACTTCTAATATTTAACTTATTATAATAGAAGACTTTATAGTAAAAATTAAACAGAATGTTATTAAGATTAAAGCTTAATATTACTATAAGCTATACCTAAATAACTATCTTAAACTATATCTAGATATCTAATACTATTTTTCTTATCTAAATAAAGCCCTAGTAAGCTTTAAACAGTACTATATATATAAACGTTTTGAAATACTTATACAAGCTTCTCTTTTACTCCTTAGTTCTAAATAAATAGTGTATTATTCTACTTATAATTAAATAAATTTCAATCTAACTTTATATATATTCAAAAGTTAGGTTTATTTACTTTATAGATAATACTAGGTGAAATATAACTCCCGCTTAGTTAGATATATAATTTAGTTAAACAAAACGTCTAAGATATCATACTATATAATAAATAAATAACTTACTAATAAAAGGAATAATAGAGAATACTAGAACCCCTTAGAATACTCCTATAAATAGTAACTTTATTAAAAAGCTATTTTAATCATAATTATAGTATATTTTAAACTCCGTTTATTGGAAAATCAATAGATTTATATATAACTTAATAAGATAAGATATTATAGTAAATAATAATTCGTTAGTAATTACTATAGTAAGTACTTCCAATTAATATTAAAATATCTTAATAATCCCTAAAATAATATTTGTTAGAATATTAGTTTCTAAAGTTAATAATACTACCAAACCCCTACTAATAACTAACTACTAGAAAGCGTTTCTAAATGAAAAGAATACTAAGTATAAATTTAATAAATAAAGACTAAACTTAGAATTAACTACTATTTAATTAATAATAATCAAGGCTTCTAGTATTTAGTATACTCTTATTTGGATTCTAGTTCTTAATAAATAGTTGAGATTATTTATATAACTAGAAGACTAGAGAATTCCTATAATTGAGATAGTTTTATAAACTATTTTAATAAGATATATCTAGACTTAAGTACCTAACCCTGTATTATTACTTAAGTATAACACTTATAATAAAAAGAGAATAAATACTTAATTACTCTCCTATTTTAATTTAAGAAACCTTTAGTTAATATTGAAAGAAAAGCTAGATATAATCTAAATGTCTTTATTAGAAACTATTTTATACTTCTATTTTCAAGAATTACTTATTATAGTCAACTTTCTATGAAATATTGATCTTAGTTATTAAAGGCTTAAGATATAGCTTAGAAGCTTAAGTACATAAAAGAAATATCTATTTACTATTAACTACCCCCCTAGAAACAGACTACCTATCTTATAAAACATAATATTATAATAATTAGAATAGTTAACAAGTAGTAATAATACCAAAACTCTAAAAGTTCTTTTTCTTCTTCTGAGGAGTATTTTAAGAGTTAGTAAAGTTTTTACCAGTATTATAAATATAATAGAAAGAACTATATTTATAGAATCTATGAAATATAAAAACATAAAAGAACTAATATAAAAGTTATAAAACCTATAATTACTATAAATTATATTAAAAATAATTAAAGGGGTAATATGCTTCTATTTGATAAGAATAAGAATATAGGAAAAGAATAACTCTAGAGTAAAATTAAACTTTAAAGCTAATAGAAGTAGAAGTAATAAGATAGGAAGAATAATAAGGAAACGAATAAGTAAGTAATTAGTAATGAATTACTATTTAGGCTAGAACTGATAGAAATTATTCTATTAATATGTTTATTTACATAAATTATAATACTTTTACTATTATTAATATATCTTTTATAAACAAACTTTACTTCTTACTAGTTAGTAAATTAAACAATAGATAAGAAAATATACTACTAAACTATTACTTTATAGTATTTAAAAGATAATTATCCTAATATCAAAAATTAGTAATTATATATAGAAGATCTATATTTATATTATTAAAGGTCGCTAGGTTTTTCTACATTTTAAATAGTTATAAATAGAAATCAACCGCGTTATTTATAATATTAAAACCTAATAGATAGCATATGAGAAGAATAGTATAATAGCCTATTTAGAATATTAAAATAACCTAGTATAGTTTGAAGAAATCTAATTAACATACTTACTTAGTATTAATTTATTCATATTTATCTATTAGTATACTATATAGTATACTAGTAAAGCATAAGCTCCTACTAAATTATATAGTTATATTAAAGGTTTTTAATCTATTTAAAGTTATATACTTCTTAGGGACTCTTTAAAAGAAGCTATAACTAGTAGTTAGCTCTTACCTTATAAATCCTATAGATAATACTAGATCTAAAGAACTATTTAAATAGAATAAACCTCAGATAGTAATAATATAGTTAGTTAATATAATAACTAATAAATAGAAAGTATATATATATTTATATTTATTATAATTATTTTTAGGGGATTGTAGTTAGTTATATAATACTAATAATAGCTAGCTAGTAATACTTATTACTAGCTATTAATAGTTACTAACTATTAATAACTATTAGTAGGAACTAATAGTTAGCAGTAGTTATTATATTTAGTTTATATAATCAGAAAATATATAGCTATTAGTCGCAGTTATCTATTATAGAATTTAAACCTACCACTCTTATTATAAAATAGTAAGAGCTAGCTAGACGTTAAACTATTATATTAAATAGGTATTCCTATTGAATTATATCTATCAACTTAACAGATATTAAGAAAATATTAGCTCTAAAAAGAAAAATACCTTTAAGAGATTATATTCCTATTAATATCTTAAACGAATTCTAATATCTTTTCTATCTAAATATAATATATTAACTACGTTTCAACTAGCCAAAACAGACTATAATATCCTACTAATCTTTAATAAAACAAATGAGAATCTAATTTCTTATAATGATTTCTCTTTCATATATTATAAGAAAAACTTCTAATATTTAAGAAAAGTTTAGAAGATTTATTTAATAAAACCTTTATTAAAATTAGTAGTTTTGCTATGAATGCCCTAGTTTCTCCATAAAGAAATTGAGTAGAGAGATATATCTCTATATACATTATAAAGCTTCTAATATCATTATAAACAATCTATTACTTCTTTCGTTTTATATCGGAAGCTTTCTAGAAAACTACTACAAGTTAGTAATGTATAGAATCTAATATTATTACTATATTTTATAGGGTTAATATTAATAAACTAAATGAAAAGAAAATAGCTTTCTAGATAAATTATAATTTCTTTAAATAGATAGTATATCCCTTCAAGCTAACTCATATCGCGAATATATTCTAATAGTATAATAATAATTACTTATAATAATCCTTAAAGAGAAGGGCTAATAGCTTGCTTTCTATTATAACTATTAGTAGATATATTACTTCTTGAAGTATAACTTCAACCTTCTTACCCCCTTACTAACTATTATAACTAGCGTTTAGTTAGTCTAAAGCTAAACTCCTTATAGATATAGCTAGTATACCTACTTTATACTAACCTTTTTAATAATAAGTAACTAATAACCCTTCTTATAATAACTTTATTTTTTATACCTTTATAACTATTAATATATAATTTAAATATCTCAAGATATTTAATTACTACTAACTATAAGTATTCTATTTAAATATTCATTATAATCCTAATATCTATAATCTTAATATCCTTATTAGAAGCTAAATCCTACTTATCCTTAAGATAAGATCTTATATTACTAATATAAAAGTTCTCTATTATAAATATAAACTAATTCACAATTTCTATATAAGTATAATAGAACTTAGTTGATTCTTATTCGTAAATAATCTTAATATATTAAGTATAATTAAGATATAAATAATATTTACAAAAATATAGATACTCTTAGTTTAGTTAGATACTTTTTAAAACTTCTATAATTATCTTATAATAATAATCTAAACTATTTAGTAACTAGTATTATAATAATATATTAATATTAAAGTATTATTTAATCAATATTTAGGTCTTAAAATTATTAGTTTAATATAATAGGTTATAGTTATAAGTTAGCTAGAAAATACTTTTTAAATATCTATAGATTACTTATTAATTGTAATACTTAAAATAACTTTTTCAAAACTTATTCTAATGAAGTAATAGTTTTAGTTATGATAGTTATAGTTAGATATTTTTATATTTATTCTATAAGATTCTTTTTATAAGTACTTATATAGATTTCTAGGAGATCTAAATTCCATTATAAAAATATAGATATAGAAGAATAATAGATTATAGAATATTTAGTTTTTATAAGTATTCTATTTTATTTTATCTTTAAGAAGCTTATAAAAGTTCTCAACTTTATAATCTTAATAATTACTTCTAGTTATATATATTAAGCTTTAGTTTAGATGTAGCTTTCTCTAATTATTACTATAAGGTTTTCTATCCCTATAAGGTTGAATATTAAAACTAGAGCTATAATTATTTATAATAATAAGTACTTTTACTACTATTTTAACTAGTGATAAATTAGTTCTAATATAAAAACTATTATTAGGTAAGGTTTATAGTTAAATTTATATATAGAGTAAAAAGCTTAGATATCTTTCTAAGTTGAGAGTAAAAGTAACTAAATAATAGTTCTTAAATAATTTCATTATTATATATAAGAGGGGCTAATAGCTTACTCTCTACTATAACTCTTAATAGACATATTACCCCCTAAAGTATAACTTTAGCCTTCTTATTCTCACTAACTACTATAGCTAGCCCCTAGTTAATCTAAAGTTGAACTCCTTATAGCTATAGCTAGTATACCTACCTTATATTAACCTTTTCAATAATAAATAACTAATAACTCCTTTTATAATAATATTATACCTTCACATTTTTATAGCTATTAATATATAATTTAAATATCTCGAAATATTTAATTACTACTAACTATGAGTATTCTATTGAAATATTTATTATACTTTTAATATCTACAACCTTAATATACCTATTAAACCCTGCCTACTTTTAAGATAGAACTTTATACTATTAATATAAAAATTCTCTACTACTAATATAAACCAATTTATAATTTCTATATAAATATAATAAGACTCAGCTTACTCTTATTAGTAAACGATTTGAATATATCAATTAAATATAACTAATATATAAATAATACTTATATAAATATAGATATTTCTAATATAACTAAATAACCTTTAAAACCCTTATGATTTTCTTATTATAATACTTTAATATGTCTAATAACTAATATTATAATAAGATATTCATATTAAAGTATTATCTAATTAAGACCTAGTTTCTAATATTACTAACTTAATATAGTAATTTATAAAATAATTAAATAATTTTCTTTTAAATATTTATAGACTATTAATTAGTTATAATATTTAAAGTCAATTTATTAAAATCCAATCCGATATACTAACAACTTTAATTATAATAATTATAGCTAGATATTTCTATATTTATTCTATAGTATTCTTTTCATAAATAATTATTTAGATTTTAAAGAAATTTCAATTCTATTATAAAGATATAAATATAAAATAGTAATAAATTACAGAATATTTAACTCTTATAGACGCTCTATTTTATTCTATCTTTAAGAAGTTTATAAAAGCTTTCAACTTTACAACCTTAATAGTTATTTTTAACTATATATATCAAGCCTTAGTTTTAATAAAGCTCTCTTTAATTATTAATATAAAGTCTTCTATTACTATAAGGTTAAATATTAGAACTAGGGGTATAATTATCCATAGTGATAAATAATTTTATTGCTATTTGAACTAGTTATAAGTTAGTATTAATACAAATACTATTATTAGGTAAAGTTTATAGTTAAATCTATATATAAAATATAGAACTTAGATAGTATCCTAAATATGAAGGAAAAGTAATCAAATTATTATATATATATATTAATAACATCTTTCAGAGGGGCTAATAACTTACTTTTTACTATAACTATTAATAGATATTTTACCTCTTGAGATATAACTTCAACTTTCTTACTTTCTTACTACCTATTATAGCAAGCCTTTAGTTAATCTAGAGCTAAACTTCTTATAGTTATAATAACTAGTATACTTACTCTATATTAATCTTATTAATAATAAATAACTAATAATTACTTTTATAATAACCTCACGTAGTTATACCCTTACACCTTTACAGCTATTAACACATAGTTCGTTTTATAAGTAGCTATCTAGATTTCGAGGGGATTTCGAATTTATTATAAAAGTATAGATATAGAAGAATAATAAGTTATAGAACACCTAGCTCTTAATACTTTATTTTATCTTATCTTTAAGAAGTTTAAATAACTTCTTAACCCTATAACCTTAATAGTTACTTTTAGCTATATTATTACTATAAAGTCTTCTATTATTATGAGGTTAAATATTAGAACTAAGAGTATGATTATTCATAATAATAAGTAATTCTATTATTATTTTAACTAGTTATTATTAGAATAGATAGATATATAGGTAAATTGATAGTTAAGTTATTACTATAGATAACTGTGAAATTAGGAGAAATGTGATATAATAAAAGTAGTTTTCTTAATATGAGGATTTGTTCGGAATATTCGTAATAATAATGGTTAAATAGAGGAAGAAATAGTGATTCGATTAATAGTATAATTGACTATTTCTAATTATTGTTCATAGAGATATTAAGGTTATTATATAGAGGGTTTATTTCGGAGTTCTAGCTGTATTATTAGAGTTCTAATTATAGCTATAACACATAGGCTACTATAGTTATAGTGTATAAAGTATTATAATTATAGTATATATACCTTAGTATAATATATAGGTTATTATAACTATAGTATATAATATATTATAACTATAATATATAAGTTAAAGTATAGTATATATTATAGTATAACTATAGTATACTAGCTACTATAGCTATAGCGTATAAAGTACTATAATTATAATATATATAGCTTGAGCTATTTCTAATATTCTGTAAAAAAGTAAACCTCTATACTTTTACCTTATTTACTCAAGAACTACTAAGAATAAAAAGGTAAAATAAGTATATATTTATAAAGCGATTTTTATATAATTCATCTATATAGAAATATTATATAACTTCTTATTACTTCTATTAGAATAATAGAAATAGAAGTTCTTTATATATTAGAATAAATCTAATATCCCCCTATAAGGTATATTTTGTTAGTATATAGCTTACTTAAGTAAAAACTTATAAAACGTAATAAAAAGTAAAAAGAGAAAGATTATATAAAGTTATAGAATTTAAAATTATAGAAGGTAAAAAAGAAAAGATTTTTAAGATATTTTTTCTTAAGATTTAGATAAAATCTATTTAAATTTTACTAAGTCTAAAGGCTTAGTTAGAATATTAGTTATATTATCTTCTGTATTTATATAATATATAAAGATATTTTTATTTCTTATAAAATCTCTTATAAAGTGATATCTTATATCTATATGTTTTGCTTTTTTATAAAATTCAGGATTTTCAGCTAGCTTTTTTACTATTAAATTATCTATAAAAGTCTTTGGTTTTTTAATTTTGGATAATTCTAGTTTTAAATTTATATAATTGTAATTATAATATAAATAAGTTGTTTTTATAGGTATTTGATAGAGCTATATATTCAGCTTTATAAGTAGATAAAGCTACTATTTTCTGTTTTATAGTAGAATAACTTATAATGTTACTATTTCTTTTTAAATAGAAAATATAAGAAGAAGTAGATTTTCTATTATTTAGATTTCTTGTTTAATCTGAATTAATACATCTTATAATATTTTTAATAGAAGATATATATTTATATTTACTATTTCTTTTTAAATAGAAAATATAAGAAGAAGTAGATTTTCTATTATTTAGATTTCTTGTTTAATCTGAATTAATACATCTTATAATATTTTTAATAGAAGATATATATTTATAGTTATAGGTAGATTTATATTCTTTATTATCATTTAAATAACCCTATATATAGTTAAGGGCTAAAAAATAATTTTTATCTAGATTATAAATAAATTAAGAATAAGTTGTTACTATAAAAGTAATATTAAATTTTATTTTTAAAGCTAAATGTAATAAAGTTTCCATTTCCTGTCAAAACTTTAAAATACTTTTTTTAAAGTCTTTTCTTTATTTTTAAATAACTTGAGATTGTTATCTATAGGAGTTTTAAACTTATAAATAGTTTTGCTTTATATTTTTTAATATCTTTCTCAGTATATTTATTCTAATTAATAATAACTATTTTTTTTGGTTTATAGATAAATTATGACTAAGAAAGGTAGAAGGTCTTCTTAGGTTTTGAATTTTAATTTTCTATTTTAAAGAATTATATATATAATTAGCTATTGTTTAATTATTAGTAACTAATAATATATCGTCTATATAGGAAGTTAAATTAACTATATATAGTTTTTTATTTAAAATAAAAACTACTTTATTATAAAGAGAAATAATAAACCCTATTAAATAAAGAATATTTTTCAGATAATTATACTAAAGTGAAGGGCTTTGTTTTAGACTATATAAAGTTTTATTCAATAAATAAAAAAAGTATAGTTTTTATCATTCTTATAAGTATTTATATTTATATTTAGATTAAATTCTAAAGAATTCTTCTTTATATTAAAATAAAATCT